>JAOTRC010032196.1:0-11465 GCA_027497675.1 Cyprinella lutrensis
TGAAAACCAAAGAGTGCCTATTCATCTTTCCAATCCTTTAGATTCCAGTTATAACTGCATTATATATCACGACAGTTACAGATAATGCCACTATAAGCTTTAAAGGGGTCCTATTATGCTTTTTCAAATTTAGTTAGTGTCTATAATGTTGCTGTTCAAGCAAAAGATCTACAAGGTTACAAAGCTCCAGTCTAAAAGGAAATATTTTATTTAACAGAATCCACTTTCCAAGAACTACAACAAACGACTCGTTTGGACTACAACACATTTTTTTGGGCTTTGTATGTGCCAAAATTCATTCTTCCGGTCTCTCACCGATACATTCTCCTTTCACATGCAAATTGCATGTGAAAGGAGAACATTTCTACTCTCACACACAAATATTCACATTTGACATACATTTCTAATTTTACACACAATCTCTTTTCACACGAAAACTGAAGTCATAATGTTACTCATTTAAATAATCTCCACCCATGGAATTTGCAAAAAGGGGATGAGGCCTGGTAGAACGGCATTAGAGAACACAGTGTTGTCACAAAGAGACACTGACTACCATACTAGGAAAAAAATACTTTGGGCCCAGAGATCTGCTTGGTTACAAATATTCTTCCAAATATATTTCTTTGAGTAAGCTACAGCAGAACAAAGATATTTATACAGGTTTGGGAAAATTTGAGGGTGAGTAAATGACAGACTTTTTATTCACGGATTAACTATCCATTGAAGTGTCTTTAACAATTCAGGCCCTAAATTTAGGTTAATTATTTGTTTTTGTTTTTTTTTCTCTTTGTAATTATATTTTAAAAAATATCTACCTTTAATTAATCACTGTAATAATTATATATAATTTGAGTTAACCTGTGCCCAACCTTAAAAGGTTAGCACCCAATAATTAAAATTCTGTCATTATTACTCACCCTCATGTCTCACCCTCAACCAAATTTAGGCTTTTATTTAAATATAAACATTGATCAACTCACACATCAGTTGGGGTAAACGGAAGCTCAAACATGTTCGCTTGACATGCGAGAAAGTTTATTCCAACACGATCTCATGAAAGTGTGCATCTATACCACAAATTTAAATTCTCGTGCTTACGCTTCTTTGGCACAAGAAATTTAATTTGTGGTATAGATACACACTTTCATAAGATCGGTTTGTGTGTTACGAAGCCATTATTTGAGCTTCTAAAAGAACCAAACACAAACCTTGGGTTTGTGTTTCCGAAGATCACAGGTTTGGAATGTCAAGAAGGCAAGTAAAAAAAAAATATGATAAAATTTTCATTTGTGTCTGAACTGTCCCTTTAAGATTTGTCAGTGGACTTCACTTGAATTAAAACGATAGTTTACCAACTAACTTTACACAGTAAGTCATCATTTACTCACCTTCATGACATTTAAAATATGCTTTTAATAACACTGTGTGACGAAGAGACTAAAGTAATTTACTGAAACATTTCCCGGCTGTCAATTGCTGTTAAGTGGGCTGAACAATAGATAAGTTTATTGTTAGAATCTGAACAAATCTTTTTCCTGGTTTTTGGGAACTGAATCAATTGACTATTTGTCTCCACAGAGCAATTCATTCACAAATCACTGTTTGTGCTCTACAGAAGAAAGTCATACAGGATGTATTATGATTAAGTTCCAGAAAATAGCCTATTTCATCAATTGATTTTGTCATAATTAAATTATAAGTCAAAAATATTGGAATCTTTTTTTTAAATATTTTTTTCTTGTTTGTTTGTATTGATATTGTCACAGAACAGAAGAAAGCAGACAAAGATAAAATCTGAATGGAGTGTATTGAATGACACCGGTTGAGGTGAGTCACCGGATGCAGATATTTCTGGTGATACTGGCATGTGAAACAAAGTCTTATCTTTAAAGGTGACAGAGAGTAATGACGAAGGATGAGTCCGTTCGATGCATAGATTAATTTTCCATGGGTATGAGTTTGTGAAGCAGAAGGTGAATGATGGCAATGAGTGTCGGAGCCAGAAAGGATCATGGGAAATGTAGTGCAATGGTGACGCCATCATAACTATGCCAAACCTATGGGCGGCAGTGTAGGGAGAAGGATAAAGCCATGCAAGCGAATCAGAATCCTCAGAAGCGGTGATGCCAAGGGGGTAATTCATCAGCCGGAAGTTGAGCCATTGTAGCAGAACTTCATCTGCTGTTAGCATCCCATTGACGCCTATTTATTTTGGCGTCACTTTGACAGCGAATAACTTTACATCTTGTAAAGTTATTCTTAAAGACTTTAAAGTTATAAAGTTCGTCTAAAGTTGTAAAGATGTACTTGTAAAATACATCTTTACAACTTGACACCCTTTTACTGTCTAAGAGGCAATCGGGAGAACATGGAGGCATAAAGTCGAGGGAGAAGCCTTTTACTGTCTATGGGAGAGATAGAGAGTCAATAAAAGCAACGGGACAAAATATTTCAACAACCGTTTGGCTTGTCACAGCTACTAGAAGATTTACAACTGTCAGACTGTCGTCACGCTCAGTTTGAGCCTGTGCAGTCACTCAGACATTAAACAGGAAGTGCAAAAATCAGGCTTCAAGTCTTCTCCGTTTAAATCAATGGGGTCGCTGTGTCCATTTCTTTTACTGTCAATATGTAAAGCACCATTTCGTTGTTTGCTAACGGCCAATAAAATTCCATAAAGAAGAAGAAGAATCCTCAGAATCGACAACAACGAATAACACGAGCGACTTCCTGTTCCTTTCAAAAGTTTTTTTCAGTTGTATTTGCAAATGCAAACAAGCCAAAGGTGTTTGCACAAAAGTAAAAATGAGTATGACCTTAATGGCATCCATGATCAGTAGCCAAACAAATTGCAAACATAGGGTGCTCACATGACGTTAAGCATTTCTGGTGCAAAATGTGATGTCTGAGAACCTAAAACCCTGTTTCTCCCAGTTGACACGGCAACACATCACCGGCGTTATCAAAAATCTCCACTTTGGCCGAAGTTTTTAGACATATTCGTTTTCTGTGATATTCGTATAAAATGAGAGGCCAAACCACAGGGGAATATCTACGTCTTCCCTTCGTGTAAACGGGGCATAAAAGATTACGGTAACTAAAATAGATCATAGGTCTATTTAGCTCTAGTTTTTGCTGGGTCTCAAGATTGATTACACCTCTCTTGGTGGGTCTTATGAAAGTGTTTTGGAACCCTTGTCCTAGTTATGAAGTAAAGTTACCATACTCATAGTCTTCCTGATCTAAGAGTTTCAGAAAATAATTTGATCTGAGGCCAACTCTTTTTTCAAAATATCAATTTCCTTGTTGTTTCATGAATGTTTTACTCATAGCGTATTAATGGAAACCCAGGATTATGAAGGGGTTTCTCCTTCAATTTTTATTTCCTTCTTCCTTGTACACTACATCATTCACAGCATTAAAGCCATGTGCATTATCATGCCATTCAGCTGCCAAAACAGCTCTGAAGCGTCGATTCATGGACTTCAATTGTACTCTATAAGTCCTCTACAAGTCCTCTTAACGTTTTATGTGATATTTGGCACAAAAACAACAGCACCAAATCCTCTAAGTCCTGTAAGTTGTGAGGAGGGGTCTCCATGGATTAGATTTCTTCAAATGTCTGTTCCCCATGTAAACTAGGCACATGACCTGCCCAACCACATGATCTTAGAAAAAAACATGACCAAACAAGCTTCTTCCATTGCTCCATTCAGTTCTGACGCTCAGGGTCTACAGCATTACAGTTGGCCCCTATACCCCTGAATAAAAATGTCATAGGCAGTTAGTCAGTAGGACTACATTTCAAATTGTGCTCATGCATACATTCAAATGGCATAACTTTAAAAACATTTCTTCCTCGTTTTTCTAGATGAAAAGCCCTTGGTAACCCCTATTACTCTCTGTATGAATGTACAACAGGATCTATCAACTACAACCATAGTGACATTGACTGAAGTAAATACAATTTTAAAGACTTATCACATTTGAAAAGGTCAAGGCGAATGTTCATTTGTCAAGTTAACCGGTAACAGCTTTAATACCTGAGTGAGAGCAAATCATTTGAGTCGCGCCAAAGACTTTATATAAGAGATTTTGATCACACATAACACTCACATAGGCAGCTTCAGTGGAAGACCTAAAGATGACCAGTTGTCTTCACTGTAAAAAAAATATGTTTGAGATTTGTTATCACATTTTTTCTTTTGTCAAATCAACTTAAATAATTTATTTAGTTGAGATAAACTATTATTTTGAGTTTCTGGTGATAAACTTAATTTCCTTCATTGTATTAACTCACTTTTTCCAGTTCGATCAACTTAAAATTTTAAGGCAACCAGGTTACTTACTTTTTTAAGTTAAAACAACAATATTTTTTACAGTGTTTCCTTGCACCACTTATACTAACCAATGCATAACAGCAATACCCCAAAGGACTGGTCATTTTGGAGATGATCTGACCAAGTTATCTTTGTCCCTGGTAAAAGTCACACAGATCTTTTCGCTTGCCCATTTTTCCTGCTTCCACTAGTTCACTAGTCGCTGAATATATCCCACTCCTTGACAGATGCCATTGTAATGATATAATTAATTTTATTCCCTTTATCTTTCAGTTGTATAAATGTGGCTGTGTGTATCTTGCATCAACAGTCACATGTTCTTTGCTTATGCGCATTTGGTCTTTGTTAGCTGTAGTTCTTTCACACAGACACCATTTACTTATATATTGTGTGCATGACCATTACCCCCAAAACTAATGCCATTCATTGAAAGAAGAGAATTCTCTAGAATCTCGCTGTATAGTGTGGAATTACAAGCCACTTCCATGTCCACATAACTACAATCCATGTAATTGTGTATCATAGTATAATCCGATCATTAGAAGGGATTTAGAACACTTGTTTAACCATGAAGTAGTATATCTGGTAATTCGCATAAAATACTTGAGAAACTCTTTTCATCATCAAAGGGAGTGGAAAATTCAAATGAACGCGACAGATGATTTCTGTGTAAAGATATTACTGCATAAACCCGTTTGAATAATAGCGTAGTGCTCCCTCCCATCTGGTCATAAGGCTCTGGTCTGCTATAAATGGTTAATCAAAGGTTGGTGCTGCCTTGCAAACATCATGATGGAAAAGCAGCAGAGCCAAGAATTCAGGTAATCATTTTTTGATTTTCATTTGTCAAACTTATATCAAATAATTCAAATTTAGATCTCCACAAACATTTAATTAATTTTTTAAATATTTCACTTTCTGCCAAATTGATTTCTTTACAAAGCACAATTATTTACCTATTCCTGAATCCTATAATCCTTCAATCTCTCTAGCATGATAAATACCAAGATTTTTTGTACATCTTTTAAATTTCTCGTTAAAGTGAACTTTAAATTTTCAATTAAGCTATTCATTTTTTTTCTTCCCAAACAGGCGATCTTGGGATGCGTGCAGAGAAGTGCCGATCATTCAAAACGAGCAGATACCAAAGAAACGAGTGCGGTGTTTGAAATGGTTCTCGTGTGCCATTGTTGGCATACTTGTCTTTGCCCTTGCGCTGCTCAGTAAAGTGAGCTGCTTTATTAATCATTGGCTAATCATTTTTGGATGATAGGATGGATGATAACAATTAACTTATCTATTAAATATTACACAAAAGGCTCGGTTTTTCTAAAACTATTTTCTTTTTCTTTTACAGACATCATTTTTGCTTCTGATAACTTTTGGGAACAGTAAAACCGATGTTGTATGTTCAGAAAAGAAGCCGGCCGCCCTACTTGGCATTGGATTCGTTCTGGTTGGGCCGAGCGTTCTTCTTTTGCTAAAAAGCACATGGAAGTTCGTTTTCAAGAGTGCAGCCATGCCCGCCAAAAAAACAGTTTTTTGGGTAAGCGAACAAAGTTTTTGTTCAACAGATGTTTAGTAGCAGTGAAACTGAATGTCAAGGCAGTAACCTTTCTGACTTTGGTTTGATCTTTGCTCTAGGTCCTGTGTGTTGAGTTCCTGGTAGCATTGGGATCTGCAATTCTTACAATAGTAGCCATGCCCCACTTCGACATTGTCACTAATGTGATGATCCTAAACAGTGTGAGCATCCTGTCAGCAGTGTTCCAGGTAGTCGCTGATTGCCTCGCCAAAGAGAAGAAGCGCCTTATAATGCTCCCCGTATGCTCCATTTTCTTAATCGTCCTAGGTTATGTGCTTTTTGCGGTCAATTATCTGGTAATCGAACGTTCCCCTCTGATGAGAGTGCCAATTGGCCTTGCCATCGTGGGGACCATCTTTGTTTCTGTGAACTGGTGGGAAAACTACAGCACGCTCTTCTCCATCTCATCTCTACAGGACATTTCTAAAGACATTGCTCAGTCCCGTAATGTGGTGTGCATCATCTCCAGTTTGATGAGAATCCTGATTACTTCAGCTGTGTTTGGAGCTTATGTTGGTCTGTCTCGTCAGAACTGGAAATCGGTCAAATCCGTCTTCGAAATAGTCATTATTTCATTAGTGGTTCTCCAGATTTTATCCTCTGCGGTGTGCCGCTGGTTCATTGTTGTGGCTTGCAAGATGCACGCCTTGCATCGCAGCTTCGTCTTGCCCATATACATGGCCTCGCTTGCAGTTTTGGCAGTTTTTTTGGTTCCACTTGCATTTAAACTCCCAGAGTTTAAACTCCCAGAGTCTAATCAAAATTCCACTTGTGTAGAGAACGTTCAGTCGAAATACAATGGTACATTGTTGTTGTTGATGTTGACGGATGCTACAAAAACTCTAAATGGCAGGGATATTGTGCAAAACATGAGTACAGGACGACTGGCGTGTTTGATCTGCTCTGCTCTGAGCTGGTGGTTGGGACTCATGCTCAGTACATTTTACATCTGGTTCCTGAAGATCCATCGAATAGAAAGAACCCAAGATCTGTTCGTGCGACGCATGTATGAAGGAGCGTTTCTGGAACAGTCCATGTTGCTGAACACCCGTTTTGAAATCAGAAAGAGAATCAAGGAGAAACGGTGGTAAGTGTTTTTTCAACTTTCTAAGTATGGTTGCATATCAGCCAATGAGATTTTTAAATGACCTGTATCGGTGTTGAATATTTAATGGTGCATTCTCATTGTTTTTTACATTTCTATTATCTGACTCTTACTTCAGGTCCATCTGTAAACACTAATCATTTAATAAGACTGTAAAATGCAAAGTAGCCTAATTAAATCATTTTTATACTGTAATGTTGTGATGCATAGTCACTAGTCACTTGTCATTACAAAATTTTTTTACTTTTTTAGTGCTTTATTGTTAATATAATTAGACAAACTTATCTTAATCAAAGCATTTTACATAGCAAAAGTGTTTCCATTAAAATATACAAATGAGTTTTATTGTGAAGACATCAGTGAGATTAAAAGGAGAGCAAATGGAGGTCTGTATAGCTTCTCAAATGTCTGTCAAAAAGATTTAAATTAGTTTTTCAGAGTTTCAGCATCTGTACACTTGCCAAAATACCAAAGTTTGCTATAAAACTCGAATTGCTTGAATAAAAAAAAGAATATTATGAACTCAAAAATGTCTTATTATATTCTTCCAAATCCAAATTATCACGACTATGCCATGCACTGTAATTTTGTAGCTTTGTACTTCTAATTTGACAAATGTTATTAATTAAATGATATGTATCTGAGAGCAGCCAATTACAATTTTCCTTTGTATTTCCTCAGCACAAAAGAAACAGAGTGCAAAGTGTTTCTGTGTGCAACAATGTGGCATGAGACCTACGATGAAATGATGAAGATAATCATCTCTATGTTCAGGTAAACGTACACTTACTCATTCAGTCTCAATTGAATTATAGGCTACTTATGCTATTTCTTTTACCACCAGGCTCGACAAATACAGGCCCAAGACCGACAAACCAAGCGATGTCGAGTTTGAATTTCATATTTATTTTGATGACGCATTCACGGATGTTGATAATGGAAAACGGCGGCAGGCAAATGAATACGCTGAAATTATTGTGGATGTAATTAAAGAAGTTTACACGTAAGAATCTTTTTTTTTTTTGATCGGTTTATGGTTACTGAGAATTTATGTGAAAAACTAATCTAATAATACTTCACATACATTAGCATTTTTAGTGAGGAGGATCCATGTATATTTAAGCAGACGCCACCGCTACCATGTCAGAAGATCATAAACACCCCCTATGGAGGTCGTCTGGAATACATCCTTCCTAAAGGCAATGTGATGATGGTTCACATGAAAGACAAGAAACTTATTCGTCACAAAAAAAGATGGTCTCAGGTAAGGGTCATGCAGCTAAACACACAGGTGCAGATGTTTTGCACCCGGAACTTCACTAATCATTTGTATTTGCAGATAATGTACTTGTATTACATTTTTGGTTGGAGACTTAACAGACAGTACTTCAAAAAGTTTAAGGAAGGAGAGGAACTGGATGGCCTTAAGGAGAAACTGAAGGTTTGATGCTTAACTTTAAAATTCACCACTAGTATTTCTACAGAATAATACAATGTAATCTAGACTCTAATTGTTTTTAATTCTCATTAGAGAGAAAAGGAGAACACGTATATCTTGGCTCTGGATGGGGATACTGATTTCCAGCCGTCCGCCGTCATGCTGTTAATTGACAGACTGAAACTCTACCCGGAGGTTGGGGCTGCCTGTGGCAGGATTCATCCAACAGGCACAGGTTGGATATTTATATAATGAGGATAAACCATTGTTATCAGGTCATTTTATTGTTTTTGATTAATTTCTTTAAAATTGTATGTATGATAAATGTAATGATAATAAATACTGCATGCTGTCTGTGGTTGCCTAGCAACATCAGAACTGCAAGCAATATTGAACTATATGACATATTCATGCACAAATCACCAAAAGGCTGAAATTGGGTGTACATTAAATTTTGGCAGGCCGCCAAGGGCACACCCTTTGACGAAAACTCAAGATCTTCGCGGTTTAACATCGCAAAGGCCTTAAGATCACACTCATTAAATTTGAAGAGGATAAGATCGAAACTGTAGGAGGAGTTTGTTAAAGTACAACATCAGGAAATGAAGAAAAATGCACAAAATCTTGGTGGAAGTTCAAAATAGCTGACTTCCTGCTGTGTTTAGGGCTATGCTCCAAGAACTTTTTTGTAGGTATTGGATCATACATGTTTGTACCAAATTTCATACCTGTACATGAAACGTAGAGCCGGGGCAAAATGTGGGGGAAATTTGCCCCACCCAATTTTTAAAACCATATCACACGTAAATTTTCACCACTTCTGAAGCATGTGCAAAGTTTCATGAGTTTTCGAGCATGTTTCGGCCCTCTAAAAAGCGATTATTTTAAGAGAAGAAGAAGAAGAAACAGAGCAAATCAATAGGGTCCTCGGGCCCTAATAAATTACATTTTTAAAATAAATAAAATCAAGATAATCAAATACTGTATGTCTGAGCTGTATTGTCTGTAGGGATAAATCCAGTTACGATATCTATAATCATAGGTAGTGTTTTCTATCAAATTCATCTGTCACTTGGTAGAAACTAGTCGCAAATATAGACATGCACTAATCTTTGAAAACAATGTAAACATTAAATATGGTATGATGTTTAACTATTTCGCCGCTTGATGACCATCAGCATGGTATCTGAGATCCACTCATCTATTCTAAATAAAACTGCACTTGCGACTACTTATGTATAGTATAGATTATAAACTAATACTGTCTACTATATTATGCTTAAAGGGCCCATGGTGTGGTATCAGAAGTTTGAATATGCGGTAGGCCACTGGCTGCAAAAGACTGCAGAGCACGTGTTCGGCTGTGTACTGTGCAGCCCCGGATGTTTCAGTCTTTTCAGAGGAGCCGCACTCATGGACGACAACGTCATGAAGAAGTATACAACTAAAGCAAGTGAAGCCAGCCACTGCGTCCAGTATGATCAAGGTAACGTCTACATGAAGCTAACCACATGACAAAAAATTTCAATTCAGCCTGGACTAACAAATTCACCCTTTTTTTTTGGTGTAACGTCAGGTGAGGACCGCTGGTTATGCACTCTGCTTCTGCAGCAGGGGTGGAGGGTTGAGTATAACGCAGCATCTGATGCCTACACCAATGCGCCTCAGGATTTTAAAGAGTTCTACAACCAGCGCAGACGCTGGGGACCTTCCACCATGGCCAACACCATCGACCTCTTGGGCTCAGGAGGACTGACCTCTCAGAGGAACAGCTCTATCTCAAAACTTTACATCTTGTACCAGATTGTCAGCATGGCAGCTTCCATTTTAGGCCCTGCCACCATCTGTCTCATGATATCAGGTAAGGTTTTGCTTGCTCAAGGTTTTGATTATTTGTGTTGTTTTGTGGACAATATAAGTGTTTTTAAATGGCTATTAAAGTGTTTTGTCTTGCAGGAAGCTTTGTGTTCGTTTGGGAAATGAGTGAAAATCTTGCTCTTGCTTTGGCTATAGTGCCCCCTACTGTCTATCTCATCTTATGCTTCAAACTGACGTCTGACATGCAGATTAAAATTGCAGCAATTATGAGTGTGTTCTACGCATTTCTCATGGCGGGATCAGTTCTCTGCATCGTAGGTAACAGCTCTGTCTAAAAAACGATTTAGAACACGTCTAAAAAACGATTTAGACTGCACATTACTTTATTTCCTCATCTCTACTCTCATAGGGGATTTAGTGAGGCAAAAAACTTTTCTGACCCCCAGTGGTCTGTTCCTCATCGGCATGGTGGCGTTGTACATCATTACGGCAGCTTTACACCCTCAGGAGTTCTCACTGGTCATCTACGGGTTGTTGTACTTCCTCTGCATTCCCAGCGGGTATTTACTCTTAGCCATTTACTCTATAGTCAACATGAACAATGTCACGTGGGGAACTCGTGAAACCGGCGGCCAGGCTAAGACTACAGCAGTCGACACCATCAAGAAGAAGGTCATGAATGCCACATGTTGCAAATGTCCATGTTTGGAATCTAAAGAAGATTTGATCAAGGGGATACGTCTAGAAGAAGAAGGATGTGCAGAAAACATAACAGAAACTGAAAGGCCACATATTCATTTGGAAACACAAAGGTAAAAAAAAAACTACCATAGCACAAATTCAAATTGTTTCCTCCTATTTCTATCCACTCGTTTAGAAAGTTTATATACAGTAGATTTGAAAAAATACAATTAAAAATGAATTACTTTCAGATTGCAGTGGATGTTTTTAAAACTACCATCACTAATAATAATACTGTATTCCTACTATGTAGAGCAGAGGAGTCCATCAAAGATGTTCATCAAAGTAAGTATGAATTGCATTCTTAATAATATATCCTAATATTCTAGCTGTTCACTTATTGAATTAGATTACAATTAAAATGGTTATATATTTAATTCCAAAAGCTTGGATTGAACATCTGCAGAGGAAATCGGATGACTTTCCCTTGTATGA
>JAOTRC010032385.1:0-11321 GCA_027497675.1 Cyprinella lutrensis
GAATTTTATCTCTCTCTCTCAGATCTTAAATTGCATTTAATGTAACATTTTGTATATGTAATGTTGTATAATTTATTATTTATTATATAAATTATTTTTTTATTATAATTTGTAATTCTGATATGATCAATTTAAGTCTTCATTTATTACAAAAAAACTCTATACATTTAATGGGGAAAAAAACACGATAAAAGTACACATGTTTTTGATTAGTTTCAAAATGTAAACCACTGAGTGTAATGTTAACTTAGTTCAAGTTAGCGAGTTAGATTCAGAAACTACCAAAAATAATCAATTCTATCTCTGAAAGTTTGAGTCATTTAAATGATATCTTCACAAATTTCTGTTTTGGTTGTGCACGACTCTTGTGTTGCCAGATTGGCTGTGTTTGGGTGTGATCATAGTCCAAGAGCCTGTGTTATGATCGATAACTTCGATCGTATGAATCTTATAAACTGTGTTTTGGGGGGAACTCATTACAAGTTATGTAATCAGATTACTTTTTCAAGTAACTAGTAAAATAACCCAGTACTTTTTCAATTTACAACAAAACCTCCAAGTTACTTTTTCACATTTATTGACGGATAGCTCAGAAATAAAGTGAGGTGTTCGCTGTGTAAACATGTTTGAGTTTTTATTATACTAATCCCACGAAAATATTCAGTATTTCTCAAAATGAGTAAATGGTAAAATGCAATGTCAGAATTTTACGCAAAACTTTGATAATTAACTTGATCAAATTGGGCAAATATACTTTATTTGTACTTTATTAACCAAATGTATTTGCTGCAGACCTTCAATGATCTAATTCTGACATACTAATAGCAAAATACTACTGTAGATTTAGAAATAAGAGTGTTCAACTTCCTTTTCCTGTATATCATATGTCATTTATACAGGCGTAAATATGCATTTCCATTTCCTGAGGCTTATTCATTTCACTTCTGGTGTGAAAGGGCCTTAACATATAACAACAACATAACTTTTTTAATAAAAACAAGCAAGCCCAGGTGAGAAAAAGTAACGCTAATGTAATGTGATTCATTACTTTTCATTAAATAATGCGTTAAAAACAACTCAAGTTGGGTTAAAAAATGGACAAGCTCAGCGATTCGGTTGTTTTAACCCAGAGGTTGGGTTAAATCAATGTTTGGCTAACGCCGCCTTCACACTGGCAGTTGAAATCAGCTCCGATGCGGTTGCGAAACCACCGGAAGTCATTCATTTCCTATGGAGGTTCGCAGACCGCATGCGAAAGGGTCCGAAACGGGTCCGACCGAGTGCGGTGCGAAGAAAATCGTGTCTGTTGGTCATCCGCATGCGTTCAAAATTTTGAACTCTTGCGAAAAGCTACGGATGGTTCCTATCCGACAATTCCAGCGGAAGTTGAGCGTTGCTATGGTACTGATAAACAAACCCGAATTATTAACTTTTAATAAAATAAATAATGATTTTATAACGATAAGTTGTCATGTCATTTTTTATTTTCATGACTTTCTAACGTTTATAAGGGCAGTTAATACAATTAAATTGAAGGTAGATATTGAAGTATTGACCACTATCACATTTTTAGCCGACCTGACATGTCAACGTCCTCAGCAACTTTTCTCACGCAGCATAACCCTCTCATCAGAGAGATCATACAGAACTGACAGAATAAAACTTTAATCTCTCCGCCAATTTTTTTCTACCCGCGTCCGACGCTTTTCACTGTGTAGTACGACGTCCGTTGGGAACGTATTGCGTATTACAGAGCTGATTTCAACTGCCAGTGTGAAGGCGGCGTTAGCCTGGTTTTTCTAATCTTCTGTCTGGTATTTTTGGTTTCCTCTGTTTTTGCCTGTGCCCCTTTGACCCTGTTATTTTTTGGACTGATTACCCCATGTGTGTTTATGACCTTTGCCTGTTTTCGACTACGATTGTGGATTACCCTTTCAATAAAACTGCATCCTCAACCTTCGTGTCTCGGAGCAGTTCGTGACACACAGCATGTCTGTAGTATTAATAGATAATGTATTTGTGCCTATATTACTATTATTTTTTTAAGATGTATATAGTAAACATTAAATGTATTTTATTAGGTTTTTTAAGATTATTACTGTTATCACTATGCAAATAATAATAATGATATTAATTCTCAGAGGGTAATTATGAATATGTTTTAAATAAATATGAGCATTTAAATATAATAATAATAATAATATAGAATTTTCAGATGGACCCATACTGAAAATATAAAAATGTATTAAATATAAATATTTAATTTAACAGCGAAATAAAATAATAATATAATAATAATAATACACGTTAGTTACACTATGACTTACATATTTGTTTATTTAAAGATTTTACTATTAAACTTTTTATTCATTTATAATGCTATTTAAATTTTGTTTGATTTTTGCTATTTTATTTCTGCTGTTCATTTGGGATTGTAACCTCAGCTACACCATTTGGGTATATGTGTTTGTTTCTTTAATTTAAAAACAATTACTGTCACTGACCTGCTGGTTCACATACAGTACCAATAAAGGAAAGGGAATGACAATATTTTCTTGTTCTCTTCCTTTGGTGTAGTTTTTTTTGCTGTCCTGTGTGGCTGTGGTCCATCATGCTGGTTTATATATGCATTATTGGATTGCCAATGCTTGAAACAGCAGTTTACTGGTCGAATGATGCTGAACTCACGCTGTATTGACGGAGGAGAACAGTGAGCACTGCGCCTCATAAAATATCGAACACACCAACAAATTAAATTGGGCTGCTAGAATATCTGCTTTATTTTCTTCCTCACAGCTTTCATTCAAAAGGACTGAATGTTCAATCTTCTGAACGTCGCTTATGGAAATATTTATCTGAGCTGTACAATTCCTTTATTTTGCTGTTAAGATTGAATTGCAAATGTTTCCTTTGGTTCTGTGCAGCTAAAACGCATTCAGAGTGTGCTAGAAATATGATTTTTAAGACCTCATGATTCCAACTTTCACTTTAGGACTGTTTTATTTCTAAATGCATCAGCTAATTTAGGAGAACGAAATGTTCCAGATTAAGTCTCAAGCAAAGTTGTTGAGGGTACAGTTTAGAGCCTGTAGTATGAGTTAGATTTAATAATCCCCAGAGAAATCGTTGAATTACTGTATGTCCAAATTCCATTTTCCTTTGTAATTAAAGTGTGTTCTAAGACTGAGAACACCCTTCTTAAGGGAGATAGTTTAATTAATTTACATTACATTTGTTTGTTGCTTTAGGTAAGTTTGTACAGTGTGCGTAAAAAGAAAAGTGAGAACTTTATGGGAAGGTATGCTCCGTTTTGCATATTAATCAGATGCGCAAATTTGTGCCAAATTATATGGTTTACAGTGTATATTATGTGATACTGATTACATTTGTTTTGTTTCATTAATTGGGCTATGTTTTAATTTTGTTTGTGTTTTATTGTTTGCATTTTGCCTGCAGGTTGTGACAACATGCCCCTCTATTGGAGATGTTTTCTATTTTTGTTCCCAAGATTTTACTTTTACTATTACTAAAATAATAAGTATAGAAATTCTAAGAGGGGAAATATGTCTGAAATAAATATTTAATATAAACATTTAGATATAATAATAAGAACGATTAATGATATATTTAAATAAATTATTTAAAATGTATTTTACATTATTCATTCAGATTTATTCATATCATTGTTAATATATATGTTCAGATTGATTATATTGTAAATATAAATATGTATGAAATATAATACATATTTAATTAAATAACAAAATATATGTAAATGGGGTAGGAAAAATAAAATGAATTGAAAGGGAAAACTATTATTTTGCAAACCCAATTGACATATTTTTTTCTTGCTTTAAGCAACAACAACAAAATTCAGAAAACACGACTTACAGTAGCTCATGAAAATGAGTACACCCCTCACATTTCAGCAAACATTTTAGTATTTCTTCTCAAGAGACAATACTATAGAGATGAAACTTGGATATATTTTAGAGTAGTCAATGTGTAGATTTACTGTCCTCTGAAAATAACTCAACACAGCAATTATTGTCAAAATAGCTGGAAACATAAATGTGTATACCCTACGTCGTTTAACCATGCAAAGCTAAGCCACATTTCCTATTCATCATGTTCTTGTTTTTTGTCTGCTTGACAGGACCATAAAAAATGTGTGTATTTTGTTAGCCTGGATGCCAGCCCCAACCCTGTTCACAACATTTTTTGGTCGCGAAATTCAGTCTGGACTCGATCCATTGAGGAGTAATTATGATCAGTCAAAAAATGGTCGGGCCAATCAAATTGCCAGGGCGGGCTTTATACGATGATGGACAGATAATCTGCAGTTACGTAATCATCAAAGGCATTTAGTTTAAACTGGTTTAAACTCAATCATGCATTTGGTTTAAACTGGTTTCCAACAAAGATGACTGCAGCTGGAGAATTGAGATGTATAGACCGATCTGTTTTAGAAGAAATCAACAGCGCATTCATTTTAAAAGACGAACTGCAATAAAGGCATTTGTCGATAGTCAAGATGTGTTTGCCGTCCTTCCTACAGGATTCGGGAAAAGTTTCATTTATCCTCTGGCTCCGATGGTCGCTAAGAAGATGGGCCGCAATGAAAACCCAGTTGTCATTGTGGTTTCTCCTTTGGTCGCAGTCGCACTCATGGAAGACCAAGTAAAAGAAGCAACCGAAATGAGCATCACAGCGATGCAACTCATGTCAAAGCCATCGCGGCATCAAACAACGGTGACGCTTTTTATACTACTCGCACACCATACCCATACTGGCAGTCACTGCACCCCTTATAAGCGGTGTATTTAAAGAAAAAAATATTTGATATTTGTACTCATCATTTTGTATTTATATCATCATTAAAACATAATTTTGGCTCCCGGTCTCTTTTCTCTGAAGACTCAACTGAACACACTTCTTCAGCCTGGTCTCTTTCGTCGTCTCCCCATTTATTAAAATCAGTCAGATTGCGCTCCAACCATGTTATAAAGTTGAGACAGGTCCGTCAAATGTGAGCAGACTTGTTGGCTTTATTGTCGATAGCTAATCCTAAACGGAGAACTTGTTCATATATATATTCACATTTTCTATTTCTTTCAAAAATGTTTTTTGATTTTGCAAGTACTCCGCAAATCCTTAAATTCTTCTTGCAACACCGGCAAAGCTCGTTAACACTCATTTTTCTTTTAAATACTTTTTCCAGATTGCGTGGAGTTCAGTTCTGTTGGCAACTATGAGTGGCTCAACATACTTCACTTACTGCGTTGCTCTGATTGGTTGTAGGGCTATCCAATTGAGTGCAGAGATTTTTAAAGACACACCTCATAATCAAAGCCCTATGGAGCAGAATCAGACTCACATTCTGACTAAAATATGAGTGCGACGAAGTCAGTCTAGTATCTTGTTTTTGAGCAGTTAAAATATGTGCTTTAAGTACAATTCTCTCATTCTGACCACTGAATGTTTAACATGGCACCTCGTGGCAAAGAACTCTCTAAGGATTTGAGAATTAGAATTATTGCTCTCCACACAGTTGACCTAGGCTATAAGAAGATTAGTAACTGAGTTACAGTGCAGGCCAGGGTCATACAGATGTTTTCCAAGACGGTTTCCCCTTGGAACAGGCCTTGCATGGGTCAATCAAAGAAGTTGAGTCCTCGCGCTGTGCGTTTTTGCGTCAAAAAAACAGACGCATGATCGTGCCAGCATTGCTTTAGAGGTTGCAGAAGCGGAAGGTCAGCTTGTCAGTGCTCAGACCATACGCAACACACTGCAACAAGTCGGTTTGCGTGGCCGTCGGCCCAGAAGGAAGCCTCTTCTGAAGCTGGCTCACAAAAAAGTCTTTTTGTGACATTTTGCTGAAAGCAATCTGTCCGAGAGCATGAATTACTGGAACCATGTCCTATGGTCTGATGAGACTAAGATAAACGTGTGTGGCTCAGACGGTGTCAAGCATGTGTGGCGACACCCTGGTGAGAAGTACCAAGAAAATAAGTGTCTTGCCTAGAGTCGTGCATGGTGGTGGTAGCCACACGAGTGCTGCTGGTACTGGGGAGCTGTGCTTCATTGAGGGAAACATGGATTTCACAATTACTTTAACATTCTGAAGCATTCTGGGGCATCCTTTCAGAAACTGGGCCAAACGGCATGATAACGACCCCAAACACACCGCCAAGATGACAACTGCCTTGCTGAGGAAGCTGAAGGGGATGGAGTGGCCAAGTATTTCTCCAGAACTGAACTCTATTAAGCAGCTGTGGGGCGTCCTCAAGCAGAAGGTGGAGAAGCGCCATGTGTCTAACAGCCAGCAACCTCCATGATGTCATTATGGAGAAGTGGAAGAGGGTCCCAGTGTAACTGAGGCCAGCTAGTAAACCTCACTCCCCTGATCTCAATAGGCGCTCTAGCGACAGACGCTAGGGGCTGCAGTCTTTAGCCTCCTTGTTAGAGCGCCGGAAACCCGGGTTCGAGGCCCGTTCAGAGCGGGTCGAGTGGGACCCGGGTGTAGGGGTTACACCAGCAAACAACCTGTGCAACTCTGGTGAACTCCATGGAGGATTAAGGCAGTGCTAGATAACAATAGTGCTCACACCAGTGGTAATTTCGTTGACGAAAATAATGACGAAAATTATTCGTCAACAACATTTTTTCACAGACGAAAATGAAACGATAACTAAATAAAAACTAATTTTGAATGACAAAAAATATGACGAAAATCTATTGACATTTTCGTCAACGAATAAAAACTAGAAGAAAATGTTAGATAGTGACGATTTGGGAAGCGATCCAGTCAGAACTGATGTCCTGCGTGAGTGGACGATGCACACATTTGTACTGTAACGTGCTGATCATAAAACGTTAAAAAATGCGAACGTCTGGGAGAATGAGTAGAGCAGACATTTAGATATGAATAAGAGTGACGATGCAAAAAAGAGCTTTATGCGGTACGTTTATCCATAATTCTTCTATGAGTAATTCTTTCGTAATTCTTCTAAGTAGAATTCTTCTATTCTAAATTCTAAATTAATGCATTACAATTTAACTAAACCCATTATATTTTAGTCGACTAAATCCACTGTAGATTTAGTCGACAAATATCAAATTGAATTTCGTCGACTAAAACTAAAACAATTCAGATGACTAAAATATGACTAAAACTAAATTGCATTTTAGTCAAAAGACTAAGACTAAAACTAAATCAAAATTTGCTGTCAAAATTAACACTGGCTCACACAACATATTGACACTTTGGACACAGTTTTGACATGTTCACGTAGGGTGTATTCACTTTTGTTTGCAGCTATTTTGACAATAATTGTTTTTTAATAACTTTAAAAGTTATTTTCAGAGGACAGTAAATACTGCTATACAAGCAGCACATTGACTACTCTAAAATATACTGTCCCTTGAGAAAATATACTAAAATGTTTGCTGAAATGTGAGGGGTGTATTCACTTTTGTGAGATAGTGTTTGTCTTAATTTTGCTTCTTAAGTAAATTTATCTTGATTAAAAAATGTTTACATGTTTGTATTGGAAAACAAAATACTGACTAAGAAAATAATAATTTTTCCGTTTATACCGATATTGAAGCCTTGCCTGATAAATATTAACTGCATTAAGTTAGCTCTGTTATATCCTTCCCACTAGAAAAGTACATACATATTAGGATGAGCGCTTCAGAGAATGATAACCTGGATAATACACTCCTCTTCAATTTCCACTCGGGTCCTGTGAGGCGCTTCATTGTTTGAAGGCAGATCTTTGAGGAATGAAGGGCTGTACACTGTGAATGCCGAGATCTGAAAACCTTTGTGGTTCCACAGCAGAAAACGAGAACACAGGCGGCGTGTGCCACATGGGCAGGCCGTTCCCCTCCCTCTGCCACCTCACACTGTCTGTACTGGTTCCCGCTGGTAGGACTGGTGTGCCACATTGCAGCTTACGGCAGGTAATTAGCCATCGTGGGAATATTTGTGGGACTGAGATAAGTAGATGGATCCGTTGCAGGGTCTGTCATCAATCTTCAAAACCCTCCAACCACACCAAGAGCCACAGTCAGCCCCTTTTTGAGGTCTAAACATGCAGGAACATCATGTACTAACCAGCTGACAAGGGGAAGACAGATAGTATACAATGTTTGAAGAGCGAGTTGCCCTGCTGTTCACTGTTGAGTCGCAGCATGTGAAATGAACGGGATTTGCCACACAATTGATTGGTGAGGATTGCAACATATTTCTTTTTGTATATTAGTATTTTTTATGTATTTAATTTTTTAAATGATTTGATTGAATCATTTTAATTTTATTTCTACTTTTCAGCATTGGAATGTAGAAATATTTATAATCAACATTTCTCTCGGGTCATTTGGCATCTTGGATTAATTTTTTTCACTGAGCTTGTCACAGTGCATTATGGGATTATACAGTATTTGAAGGCCGAGATGACCTACAAATTATAGGCAAGAACCCTGCTTGCAAAGCCAAAAAGATATTCGACTGATTTGACAATTGATTGGTGAGAGGAACAACGCAATACTCTAGTATTTCAGTATTATTTATGACCGTATTTATTAAGATTTTGAACAATTTTTAATTTTAGTACTCTTGTAGTTTTAGTCATTTAATGTTTTGCTTTTGTCATTTTATTCTATATCCCTTTAATTTTTTTTCTCTCTCAGTTATAGTTCTTTTAGTTTTTCTTTTAATATTTTATTTCATTTCTGATTTATTGTATTTACTGAAAATGATAATGCTGCAAATTATATATTTTTTATTTAATAGTTTTGGTTAATAATAACAACACTGCACAAAAAAAGGATTCATATAATTAATAGTTTTTTTTGGTAATATTTTAATGATTTAAAAATATATATTTAACATTTATTTTTAATTAAATATTTTTTTACAATTATTTTAGCATTACTTATCAATCAATATTAAAATAAAGGGGGTTATTCACCACTAACAAAATGGGATTTTAATATAACTTGGCTGCATACAGTAGAAAGACGAGAAAACTGAAATTGGTGCTATTGACTACATAAAGAAGAATTCAAAGAGAGAGTTACTTTCAGTTTGTTTCCAGTGAAGGGTATAACTTTTTTGCTCACCAGCCATTGTGTATAGTGGTTTTCCAAAGTTTCTAGCCACTCAGCATTTTCACTGGCCTCAATTTTGACATGCTGTTGACATGTTCATTGCTACAGAGATATTTTTAATATTATCTCATGATTTGGCAGCAGGTATATTAGGCTGCTGTCACTTTAAGACCTGATGCATCGATCCATTATACTGTTTTCTTTCTCCTCTGTTTACGTTCACTTTAACATAACTGACTGCGTTTATATGAATACTCGCCAAGACCGGCTAGTGGAAAGATGAATGTGTATTTAAAATGAGTCATTTATGTAGAAGAAATGTGATATTATTTTAGAATTTGAAGCTTTCTAGACTGAGAAAAGCCAGAAAATGTATTTTTGGCTTATGTGGATGAAAGACAACAACTCCCCGAATGCACTTGCTTTGCTGCCCTAGGAGGCCACACCTACCGGTAACAGAGCTCAGTGGTTAAACAACAAGTCTAGGCTACTTCAGGCTGAATTCAGTTAGATTGAAACAAAAGGTATGCATGTACACAATGAATGGTGACTGCCGAAAACAAAAGCTCGACGGACGGACGGACATGTCCGGGTAAAAGAGGATGGTAACCCATACTACTCAGCTTTCTCCACAGAACAAGAGTCTGCTAAGCTTCCCGAAAAAAAAAAAAAAGATGGCTGACACTATGTGTACATTCCGTGAGTGAGATCCCACCCTCTATAAGCGGGTTGATAACATGTGGGACAGCCCCTACCACTGACTGTAGTCTTAAGCCTCTGGACAAAAAATCCTTCGATGACGCAAAATGATGATTTTGCGTCACCGAAGGACTTTTTCCCAGACAAAAACATACATAAATCTCTCGTCTCAGGGGGAAATGAGGGTGGAAAGCATGGTAATTCGAAAATACTACAGGTTTTCTTCTAATACAAAGCTAAATGCTAAATCCTGAAGTATTCCTTTAATAGTTAGCTAATGATACAAATTGGACCTTAATCTAAATTGTGACTGATTTTACAAACCTCTTTGATATTCATAATGAGACACTCATCATTTCTGATATTTCTCAGAGGAATATATACAACATGTTGACACAAGTGACTTAGCAAAATTAGCATTAGAGCCATGTTTGTCTGTAATGTGAGAGAATACATTAAGCTAAGGGCTCCAGTGTTTAGATCCATGAATTATAACGAGGGATAAAAGTTGACCGCAGAGCTGGCACAAGCTTTCAGCAGAACAGCTTGCTGTGGTACGTGGCTGAAACCTCATCCGACACGCATGTGAAACCATCACTGGGGTGTTTGCATGGGGTGAACCGCTAAGCCTCGCAGCCTCCAAATCTGACACTTTTATTTTTGCCTTCCCCAGCCCCTCCATTTCCCTCCATCTTTCGCCCTACGCAAAACAAATGTTTGTTAAAGAGTGGCGGCACACGGTCTTACCAGAAATAGAGTCTACGGATGGGAGTGTGGTCTGGCACAACATGAAGTGATGGCCATTAAAAACCTCAGAGACTGCATGGCTCAATGGTGGAAGACGGTAGTGTGTGTGTGAGCACATAAGGGAGTGTGTGGAGATCTGTCAGACCTTGTCATGGACCCAGTTTTGGGGTTTGCTGTTCTGTTTTCTGGGCTCGTGTTGCTCTTGATGTGCCTGTATACAACACGGTTGTTGCTTTGCCAGAGCTGTCGCACCCATCACATTAGCTAAGCTGACATGCTAAACATTGGCTGCAATTTTCAACAATTTCATCTTGTCATACAAAAAGATCCATTTGGCGTACACGAGGAGACTGAGGCTACTCCGGCAGGATGGAGCGATTTTGAGGCAAAGCTGTTTGGAGGTATGGGTGGTCCTGTTTAGGCTGTCATGACTCCTTGTGAGGCTTCGACAGACTTTCCTCAAACTCTGCCACCCAGGAAAAAACAGGCACGGACGCTTATTAAGTGATTTGTTTGATAAACAAATTGATTAATCCGAATGGGTGAGCCTACAGCTGGTTGATATTTGCTCTGACTGTCTCTGGGAATGTCTTTCCCATGTCTATAGTAATTTCAGAGGCATCAGCCATGATGTTCTACTTGGCTGGGGCTGCATGTGATTTATATGCTGATTTGGGTCATCTTTTGTAATTTCGATTTAAAAGGTTACTCCATTTTTTTTATTTTATTTTTTTTGGAAATAGGCTCATTTTAACTCC
>JAOTRC010032413.1:0-11305 GCA_027497675.1 Cyprinella lutrensis
ACTGCATTTATTTCATAGCATTTTTCAAAATTAATAAATGTTTTAGTAGTTCTGCCACTGATTTTTTGCGTTCCTGTAGATAAACGTGTTTTGTTGAGTTTTTTAAAGAAGCCACATCAATACACTAGTCTACCCAATTCACCCGGGAAACACAAACCAGACACTATGACATAACCAGTCAGTTTCATAAAACAAGGACTCCATGAAACTGACTGAACAGACAGGGTATTAATACACAGATTCTAACAGGGTGAGTGAAAACAGCAGCATGGGATAATCAATGATGACAGGAAACAGCTGAGTGCAATGAGCAGTGATGGGTACAGACAAGGATTGTGGGCAATGCAGTTCTAGAGTTAAAGGTGACAGTATGGGGAAGAGACCTCTAGTGGACACCCAGGAAATACAAACCACACACTATGACATAACCCAAGGGGGAAGACCCCGCGGGCGGCCAGGGCGGGGAAGACCGGCCAGGGCAGGGAAGACCTCTCGGGCGGGAGCCCCCTCGGGCGGCCAGGGCGGGGAAGACCAGCCAGGGCGGGGAAGACCTCTCGGGCGGCCAGGGCGCGGAAGACCCCTCGGGCGGCCAGGGCGGGGAAGACCCCTCAGGCGGCCAGGGCGGGGAAGACCTCTCGGGCGGCCAGGGCAGTGACTCTGGAACAGACACTGGCACTGGCTCCGGCTCTGGAGTAGACACTGGCGCTGGTTCTAGAACAGACACTGGCACTGGAAGACACACAGGCACTGGCTCCAGCTCTGGCTCAGGAACAGACACTGGCACTGGCTCCGGCTCTAGAACAGACACTGGCACTGGCTCCGGCTCAGGAACAGACACTGGCACTGGCTCCAGCTCTGGCTCGGAACAGACACTGGCACTGGCTCCGGCTCTAGAACAGACACTGGCACTGGCTCCGGCTCTAGAACAGACACTGGCACTGGCTCCGGCTCTAGAACAGACACAGGCACTGGCTCAGGAACAGCAGACACTGGCTCAGAAACAACAGACACCAGCTCAGGAACAGCCACTAGAACAGTAATGGCCACAAGGACAGACACAAACACAGAAACAGATGCTGGCTGCGGTTCAGGAACAGGCACTGGCTCCGGAACAGGAACTAGCTCCAGCTCTGGAACAGGCACTGGCTCCGGCTCTGGAACCAGGGACACAAAAGGTCTGAAGGGTCTTTCCAGGATCCGTGCCAGACGGTCCAGATAGTTGCTGGGTATTCCCCAGCTGCGAGAATGGGTATCTCCTAAACTGTCTCTGGCTCTAGAACAGACACCAGCTCAGGCTCAAGAACAGCAGACACCGGCTCAGGAACAGCGGACACTGGCTCCGGCTCTGGAACGGACACTAGCTGTGGCTCTGGAACAGCAAGCACAGGCATATCCAGGATCTGAATCTGATGCTCCAAATAGTCCATCCATGCCCTCGCGCCACGCAAATGGGCATCTCCTGATCCGTTTGTGACCGGGTAGACTTGGCGTGAACAGTCTCAGACTGGGCAGACGGAATGTGAACCATCTCTCGACCACCTCCTCCACTGCAACCTCCACGGGTCCCACGAAACTTGACCAATCGGGTCCCCTTATAAAACGCGAATCAAGGACTCCATGAAAATGACTGAACAGACAGGGTATTAATACACAGATTCTAACAAGGAGAGTGAAAACAGCTGCTTGAGATAATCTATGATGACCGTTAACAGCTAAGTGCAGTGAGCAGTGATAGGTACAGACAAGGATTGTGGGGAATGCAGTTCTAGAGTGAAAGGTGACAGTATGGGGAGGAGACCTCTAGTGGACACTCAGGGAAACACAAACCAGACACAGTGACACTACTCTAAATCATGCTTCTGCTTTAGATCCCCAGAGGCATGCAGAGTTCAGTTTTTACAGTTCTGCAATTGATCATTGTCCATCGCCTATTTTACAACTCTTCAAAAAATATTTTTCTGTGTTAATTTCTACTACAAAGTTTCTTTGATCCTCACCAAATTAAATCAGGTAATCAAAAGAGGACCCTGACCAAAGTTAGGATGCATTCAAATGTTCAAATGTTTCAAATTAGCAAGCTGTTTTAAAAACAGCTTGCTAATAAAAGCACGAAAAGTATGTCAGAAATCAGGGCCGACCATTCAGCATGGTCCATTCTCCTCAGTCCATTCACTGCAGGACCCCCTTAAGCACAGGGCCATAAGAACGCCTTAAGAACCTGAAGAACAGCCCTGGCAGCAATTCTACTGAATTGACATAAGCTGGTAAAGGTTGCAGGGTCAAACCCCAAAGGGTTTGTGGCCTTGAGCAAAGGGGCAAACCCTAGGTAAACACACCTGATTCAACAATGTGCCTCCAGAAATGAGGTTGGGAAACACTGATAAAATTGCAGTGCAATAAATTCCCTTATGTTGCATGACTACATACTGAATGCCATGAGGGACCCTAGATAGTTTCTAGATATTGCCTCCTGTTGGTCAAAGGGTGTAAAGTAGGGTTAACTCTGTTCACTAACTTAAGAATTAGTTCTACTATATTAGAAATATATATTATAAAAAAATGGTAGTTCTAGCTGTATATTAGAAACAAACTGTGTTTAATGTTATTACTGTGTTTAAAGTTAATGTTATTATATCTGTAAAAAAATATATATTTAAACAATCATTCATTCAAACAATCATTTAAAACATATGCAAACTAGAAAATGGAATTTGTTAATCCTGATAACTGATCATTTATATTATTCATATATTCACATACATTTTGATGATTCTGCCTTTTGCAAAATTACATATAATTTCACCCTTGAAGTCTACACATGTGTCAAATGACACCAAACAATATGAGCTGGGGAAATAAAATAAAACAAATAAAACTTTTACCCCACAATCATTTTCAAATTGGCCTATTATAAACCACTGGAATAAATAATTAATAGACACCCATGTAGAGCCAAGAATAATCTAACAAATTAAGAATTAAAATGCCTGTGTCCCACACAACAAAAGATACCTTTGAGTATACATTTGAATTAATTTTTTTTCAACAATAGGCCAACTACATATAATGTGGGGTCCTCTGATCATTTGGCATTGTTTCTTGACTATATCTAAATGTGTTCTTCTATTTTACTTATCGGACTGATAGGGCCAAAATACTGTGCAAACATAAAACATTTCATTAAAGTAGAAAGAAATTAATTTAACAAAAACACAAAAAGAAGGAAAAATCCATGATTAAAGAGTCAAACTTTAAGGAATCTTTGAGGGATTTAGTTGAAACATTAACATACCTTGCAAACTTGTCTTTGGTCACGCCTTGGGGAATAGGCAAATAGTTTCACGCTCCCCACCTTAGGCAGTCCATCCATCTAGTCCCTCCCCCATTGGTCCACATAAAAAGGAGCAAGGGTCGTCTTCTCCTCACTCATCCACTCGCTGATTCTCCAGCCTCGCTCATTCTCCAGAGAAGAGAACAACAGCAAGCCTGCTTCAAAATGATGTCTTCTTCATCCACCCGCAGCTACATGTCTTCAGGAGGATCTTCTCACTTCGGTGGCGGAGCTGGTCGTGTCTCATCAATGCGTGCCGGTAGTGTGTATGGTGGAGCAGGTGGATCTGGTGTCCGTATCTCCAGTGCCTCTGCTTCTCGTTCCTTCTCTTCTGGAGGTGCTGGCTTCGGAGGTGGTGCTGGTTTCAACCTGGCTGATGCCATTGACGTGTCTGCAAATGAGAAAGCCACCATGCAAAACCTCAATGACCGTCTGGCCTCCTACCTGGAGAAGGTGCGCACCCTCGAGAAGGCCAATGCTGATCTTGAGCTGAAGATCCGCCAGTTCCTGGAGAGCAAGACGTCCCCCTCTGCACGGGACTACAGTGCCTATTACGCTACTATCACTGACCTTCAGGCCAAGGTACGTGACAAAACTACAGAACATAATTACTCAAGACAATCATTAACCAATCATCACCAATTACCAATATTCCACCATTATTTGTCTGCAAAGAATATATTCAAAGCATGTGATTGCATTGCATTTCTTCAGTACTTGTGTAAAAGTGATTAAAATTTGACTTTTTATATATTTCCGTTCTGTCCCCCTGAAGATCCAGGCTGCGACTCGTGTTAATGGAGGCATCTATCTCAGCATTGACAATGCCAAGCTGGCTGCAGATGACTTCAGAGTCAAGTAAGTCCATTACTTAAAAGACTTAAAAAATAAAAAGGACTTCCAACATCTAGAACTAACCCAAGACATTTATATTGATATAATTGTGCAGATATGAGAATGAGCTGAGCATGAGGCAGGCAGTAGAGGCAGATATTGCTGGGCTGAGAAGGGTGCTGGATGAGCTCACAATGGCCAGATCTGATCTGGAGATGCAGATTGAGGGTCTGAGAGAAGAGCTGATCTTCCTCAAGAAGAACCACGAGGAGGTAAGTTGGTGATTGGTTCACATACTCTTTAAACACCCCTTTAAATGAAGCAAATGCTCAATGTTTTGATTTCGCATCTTTAGGAACTCTTGGCAGCACGTGCCCAGATGACTGGACAGGTCAATGTAGAGGTTGACGCAGCACCACAGGAAGACCTGGCTAAGGTTATGGCTGAAATCCGTGAGCATTACGAGGGCGTTGCTGCTAAAAACCGAAGAGAACTCGACGCCTGGTTCCAGGCCCAGGTAAAATCGGACTATTTATATTTGCCAAAAGAAACCAATACCAAATCAAATCCAAATATCTTATCTGACTGCTCTTCTATGGATTGTCTCTCACAGAGCGAATCCATCAACAAAGTCGTCGTTGAAAGCACAGAAAACCTTAATTCATCCAAAACAGAAATCAATGAGCTTAAACGCACACTCCAGAGTCTTCAAATCGAGTTACAATCACAACTCAGCATGGTAAGTGGATGACCTGGTCAGTCTTGAAATTTGCGCTCCTGAAACATCACAAAGCCTTTAGAATAATGACTTTCCCCCCAACAGAAATCGTCATTGGAAGGCACTTTGCAAGAGACACAGGCCCGCTACGGCTCCATGTTGTCTGGCTACCAATCGCAAGTGAGCAGCATGGAACAGCAGCTGATGTCACTTCGTGCCGATCTGGAGCGCCAAGGTCAAGAGTATAGGACGCTTCTAGACATCAAGGCCAGACTGGAGATGGAGATCGCAGAGTACAGGAGACTGCTGGATGGAGAGGCTACTGGGTGAGATGCTAAAATGCACATTCACACCCTGATTTCTCAGTAACAATGAGATTGAGATGATTCTGATTACTTTTTTCCTAATTTTTCCCCAACCTTAGAAGCACTCAAACTGCACAGTCCTCATCCAAAACCTCAACTTCAACTACACGCAAAGTGGTAACCATTGTAGAGGAGGTTAAGGACGGCAAAGTGATCTCCTCCACCCAGGCAGTTACCGAGACCAAGTGAGATCTCAAACTAGAACAACCAGCACAGGAACTCTTGAGAATCAAACAACCTAACTCAGAGTGATGAAAAACAATAAAGTGCTCTAAATGTGCTTCTGTGTTTGAGTCTTATTTTATACTCCAGAAATGATTTTATCAGGAACATTTTTTGCCTTTTACAACAACTTCATGTGGAACATTAGGCAACCTTTTTTATGTTACATTTAAAATATATACACTTATGTAATATACAGGGATCCATTAAAAAGTTTGGGTTTATTAAAAAAATATCAATACACTTTCTAGTCTGATGATGAAAGGATGAAATAAGTAACGTATTTATTAAAATGAGCTAATTATCAAAATTGATCAAAACTGACAGTAGATATTTATAATCTGATAAAAGTTTCTGTTACAAATAAGTACTTTTCTCTAGAGCTTTCTATTCATCACAGAATCCCGATTAAAATGATTATGGTTTCCACAAACAACATTAAAAACATTGATAATAATAAGGAATGTTTCTTAAGCAGCAAATCAGCATATTAGGATGATTTTTTGAAGGATCGTGTGACTCTGAAGACTGATGAAATTGTAAAATTTCATAATATAAATGTTTTCATGGTATAAGATTAAATAAATACAGCTTTGGTGAGCATAAGAGCAAAAAAATCTTGAACAATAGTGCACATGCATGAAAACCAAACAAAAAAACAACAACAACTAAAACAAATGTGTGCAAAAGTCAGGAAATCCATCCCAAGGAGTCATTTACTGACGCTTTAGGAATTTCGTCTACATCCAACGTGCATGACATCCTTTAGCGTCAATATAAGACGCAGATATAAATGGGCCAGAAGGCACCTCCTAGTGGTGTAACCCTAAACCTATCATACCCGAACAAAGTTCTGTGCATGTTATATTGACGCTAAAGGGTGCCATATGCATTGGGTTTAGAGGAAATTTCAAAAATGTGACTATATGACACCCTAGGATGAGAATGCGTTGGCTATTATACCCATTTCAACGCAAATTATGAGTTTTATGGTTTTTGTTTTAATACTCTGCCTACCAATAACATTTTAAAGAAAAGTATTAGCAAAAACTGTGCCTTTAGAGCTAAAGCAGCTTGTCACCAGGGCTGTGCACTTATACACTCATGTACCCCTAAAGGGTGTATATAATTAATATAAATCCTTTAGAGGTAGACAAGGTTAAAAAAGGGGTGGGGGGTGAATCCAGTGCAGGTAGGTCTTATACTGAAAGATCATTTGGTTTTAACAGTCTAACACTGAGACATTTTAATTTCAATCCAATGAGATACTGACCGACAGGTAATCTATAGATATGATATCATATCATGGTGATATCATGGTAATGGTAAATATGACCATCATATCTTGACCATTGGGACAAAAACAACCTTTGGCATTGTAAAGATGAGGCTTACCTTTTTTGTAGCCCCACTGAGGTGTATGATTTTGGGAAAGCTTTTGTCGAGTGCAAGGATTGAGTCAGGGTTCAGATTGACGCCATAAAAGAATAGATATGTGGGTGGATGTGGCCAGTCACATTCAGATGCCTGCTATTAAAAGAGTGAAGCTGTACATTAATGTGCACTCATTATATAACACATTGAACATTTTAACATCAATATCAGATTCTCATTTATCAGTTCAGTCTGCTGGACACTGACCTCTGTGTGAGACCAGCGTCCTGGATCCAATGCATAATACGTAGGGTCTCTTTTTCAGCCACAGTGGGTTTTGAAGTTGCTTTCCTCGAGCTTTAGAGAAATAAAAATACCTATTTAAAAAAAAATAGGTAATTGCAAATAATAAACAACTTTATACTTAAATGGGTTGTGTAAGAATTCTCATGTATTAGTCGCTTTTATTGCCAATGTGTGAATAGCTTGTAAAACAAAACTTAAAAAATGAGGCCTTCCCTGACTTTCTAGGTTGTGAAAGCCTAGACTGATTTTTATGTGACGGACTTGAGATGGTCTTGCTAGGAAAATCAAAAGACGTGATGTTTACGCACTCCCCCGAGAGCCTCTCTTCCGTTCAATGACGCATGATATGAATGCTTATACAATGTTCAGGGTTATACCGAAAGAGCTAGTCTGTTGGCCTATTGTAAGGTCAATGTGTCATGCAAAGAAGGGAATAATTCAAGCTATAGTTTCACATATTCATATACATATATGTACACACACAGTCCCAAACGTACTCCATAAACTATCATAAGCGAAATTTTAATTTTCTCATCTGTCAATATGATGCCGGTAAATTGCGCCGCTGGAGCAAACATATGCACATCGCTATTTGGGGTATTAGGGATCAATAAAGCACACAAGAGATGGCACTGGCCTATATCTCAACTTGAATTTCTAATCTTCATTTTTTTTCTAATGCATTTTCTCTCATCTTTAATGAGCCCTCTAGGGACCTCTAGTGGTACAGTTTCACATTACACTTCCGTTAGGTAAACACAAAGCAATGCAGCTTCACAACACATATATGATCAGATGCTTTCTTAACTGCTGTTTTCTCACCGCTTTAATTTTTGTCATGTTTATATTGTTATTGAGAAGAAGGCATATTCATCTAAACGTCGCTTTCAGCAGCACTGGCAGCTTCTTGATGTTCGTTAACAGTATATTGCTGCAAAGTAACAACTTCTCGAGCAATAAGCTGCAGTTCACTTAACTTGTCCACTTGTCCCTAATAACAAGGGTTTCTGAATTCTAAATATAGCTCCTTTAAATTCTGTCCAGCAGGGGTGAGGTTAATTATCCCCTGCTGGTAGATGCTGTAATTACACCACTATGTACTTACTGAAGGTATGTTTCTCTGTTATAGGCTATTTACTCTATTCTGGTGCTGAAGAACTTTTCCAAGAAACATTTAAAATGACCAAACAAACATATAATGTCTTCAGAATGTACTTCAGAGGCTGCATGCACTGCCAGTTCAGTGACTGAGATGCTATCGGACAGCTTTCTTCGAGTGTTTTAGACCTCCTTAGTTCAGTCCAACATTTTAAACACACAGTGGAAATAATGACATCACAATTGGTTTCATTTTCATTACAAGTTCAGTAGTGAGTGACTCCTGGCGGCAGAACGAAGTTACTTGAACTGAACGCTGCACACTGTCATTTCCAAACTATCTGATCCTGCCGTAACAAAACACGTCAGAGATACAACAATATTGTACAGACTTGCAAGCATTTGCTGCATTGTAGTGTCTTATACATATCTTTCATCGGTTACCAATTTCACATCTAGTTCGCTTTTGAAAATCTATGGTGTTTTTTCAGGTTTGACAGCTGTAACGTGATATCACCAGCATTTTATCTCTTAATGACACATGCAACAGTTTTAACTAACCACAACCCTAACCCTCTGCTACTCTAAGTTGACAGAATAATTCCTATATTTTAGAATACATCTTTAGCTATCATCTGATTGTTAAAATGCTTTTCCATTACCTAGCACATTAAACCTGACAACCAACATGAACACTTCCTTGCCTGCTTCTGTCATTTAGCTGGTCATTTGAGTAATTTACCCAGTGGGTTTATAGACTGAAGGGTGATTCATTTTTTAATTCAATCTTCTAATTGGATATAAAAAGAAACATTAAACCTAATCTAATCAATGCATTTTGCAAGAACAGAGATAAAAGCTACAGAGGCACACTCTGTAATGAACCTAATGAACTTCACATGAAAAGGGTTTGTTGTACTGTCATCGTACCTTATACTATACCTAAATAAATGATCTGCTCTGGATTGGTCAAATATGAGAGCTGATCATTTCAGAATCTCAGATATGGCTTCATGTACTTGTGAACTTTGAAAACCTGCCGGTTTAATGTTGAGACGACACATTCAGAGGATACTGTAAAACCGGTTTATCTTGGTGCGGGATCTGGATGAGGTGTTGAAATGTTGTAGAGATAAGAAAGGTTTCTGTGACAAATGCTGAGAACTTTTCTACGATTTTAAATTTAATGTCATTTTTAATTGGAAAAAGTTGCATCCAATAAATCTAACAATCTATTCATTTTAATATCTCTTGATTTCAGAATGGTAAAAAACAAATGTCATATAATGTGTTTGAGTACTAACACCACTGCCTATTAAATGCCGTTCCGAACCCTTCGTTCAGACTTTCGTTTATGTTCGAAACACAGATGAAATCTCATAGACGGTCACCATGGTTTTTCCAAGAAATACGTGTTTCTGGATCAACATATTTTGAATAAGTCATACACTGAATAAGTCTAGGCAACAAACATTTTGATGCTTCAATAAAGTTCATGAAGAGATCGTATATAATCCAAATGAATTGAGCGGTTTAGTCCAAAATGTTCAGAAGAGACCTGATTGCTTTATACGATGAACAGATTTAATTTAGGAATACATATTCATCAACTCGCATATCAGTAATGGTAAAAGGAAACTCAAGCATGTTCGCTTGACGTGTGAGAACCAATGAGGTTCATTCTCGTGTTACGCAGCACGTTTTAGCTTCAGCAAGAACCAATGAGGTTCATTCTCGTGTTACGCAGCACGTTTTAGCTTCGGCAAGAACCAATGAGGTTCATTCTCTTGTTACACAACACGTTTGAGCTTCAGCAAGAACCAATGAGGTTCATTCTGTTGTTACACTGCAGATTTTAGCTTCATCAAGAACCAATGAGCTTCATTCTCGTGTTACGCAGCACGTTTTAGCTTTGGCAAGAACCAGTGAGGTTCATTCTCGTGTTACGTAGCACGTTTGTGTTACGGCAAGAACCAATGAGGTTCAATCTCCTGTTACGCAGCACGTTTAAGCTTCAACGAGAATCAAACCTAATCTAATCAAGGCATTTTATAACAGAGAAAAAGCTACAAAGGCCCACTATGTAATGAATCGAATGAAGTCACATGAAAAGGGTTTGTTGTACTGTCATCGTACCTTATGCTATACCTAAATTAATGATCTGCTCTAGAGTGGACAAATATGAGAGCTGATCATTTCAGAATCTCAGAAAAGGCTTTCATGTACTTGTTGAACTTTTTGAAAACCTGTCGGTTTAATGTTGAGACGTGACACATTCAGTGGATAAAACCGGTTTGTCTTGCCTGAGGTGTGGGATCTGGATGAGTTGTTGAAATGTTGCAGAGATAAGAAGGTTTCAGTGTAATGTGTGAAAAATGCTAAGAACTTTTCTATGGTTTTAAATTTAATGTAATTTTTACTTAAAAAGGGTGCATCAAATAAATCTAGCAATCTATTCCTTTTAATATCTCTTGATTTTCAGAATTGGCAACTGACAACTGAAACTTTCATAACCTCCAAAATCTGTTTTTTTTCTAAGGAAATGTGAAACTAAATGATAACATACCATTCAAAACTGTTATCAGCCACACCTGCTGCCTTGGGGAACTGGAAAATGGTTTCACTCTCAACCACCTAAGGCAATCTTCACAGTCCCTCCTTCCCCCACTTGTCCACATAAAAGGAATAAGGGTCGTCTTCTCCTCACTCATCCGCTCGTTCCTTCACCAGTCAGAGCAGTCAACGACAGCAAGCCTCCTTCAAAATGATGTCTTCTTCTTCATCCACCCGCAGCTACATGTCCTCAGGAGGATATTCTCGCCAATCTGTTTCTAGTGGCGGAGCTGTTCGTGTCTCATCAATGCGTGCCGGTAGTGTGTATGGAGGAGCAGGAGGAACTGGTGTCCGTATCTCCAGTGCCTCTGCTTCTCGTTCCTTCTCTTCTGGAGGTGCTGATTTTAACCTGGCTGATGCCATTGATGTGTCTGCAAATGAGAAAGCCACCATGCAAAACCTCAATGACCGTCTGGCCTCCTACCTGGAGAAGGTGCGCACCCT
>JAOTRC010032470.1:0-11279 GCA_027497675.1 Cyprinella lutrensis
CTGGAATGTGGGTGAATGAAAGATGTATATTTTATGTGTTTGGGTAGTGTCAATGTATGTTTAGAGAAATATATATATAGATATATATATATACATTTAATGGATTATTTCCCTGACTATTGAGATACCTGATGTGGTATTGTTTATTAATGTTTTCTTTATATTCTTTAATACTGTAAATGAGATTGTGAGCTCTTGCTTCAGTCCGCGGGAGGTCTGAGCAGAGCGAGGGGAAGGCTGATTAAGCATACGCTACATTGAGTACAACAAATAATACTGCATTTTTCAACTCATACAGATAAAGAGCCTCTGAACCAGCAGTTTGACTCCGGTCCTTTTTATTCTTCGCACAACACAACGCAGAGGGGTAGCTGAACCGGTTACATTGGTGCCGTGACCCGGATTCCTAGAAGGATCGACGTCAGATTGACCGCCGGATGTTGCTGGGTACCGCATAGTTTGTTCTATGGACTGGGTTTAATTCTTCTTTTCCGGTCTAATCTGCTGGAGAGAGAGGTACAAAGACTGAGTATTACAATACAGCAAAAAAAGAGAGAGAGAGAGAACTTTTGTCATTTTGTTGTAATTTTTTTGTGATAATGTCATACACTTATGTTGTGGAGGATGCACAGGATGAAGTATATGTTGGTGGGGGGAGAGGGCAGTTCTTGAGGGATATGGCTCACACTCCTGGAGCCAGAGGTATTGCTGACTCTCCAGTGTTTTGCTCCACACGTATACAAACTGATAGGCAGGTTCCCAAGTCAGACACAACTTCCGCTGATTTAAGCAACCTCATTACACAGTTAGCTCATGAGATAGGACAGTCCATTTCAGCGCAGCTAAAGAAGGGAAGTGAGAATGAGGAGAGAATGACTAGCAGCCAAAATGTAGGTTTAGAACCACTTCCTGCTGACCCTCATTCATTAACCATGACTGGTGTAAAATTGGTGATGCAGTCTGATGTGAAAGAACCACCAAGCTTTCGTGGAGATAGCACAGATAAACTTTCTATCCACGAGTGGGAAGAACAGATTGACCTCTATTTAAGAAAAAGAGGTGTGCCCACAGGAGAACGGGCTCAGGAAATTATGTCAAGACTTGGAGGGAGAGCAAGAGACATAATCAAAATCACATTACGCAGTAACCCATCGTTAAAATCTGGTGAAGACCCAAGAGTCATTATTGATATACTAAAGCAGCACTTTAGTGAACTGACATACTCTTCAATGCCACTCGCTGACTTCTATAACACCTTACCTACAGTGGGAGAAAACGCGATGGATTACTGGATACGTTTGAATAAGGCAGTTGACGTAGCAGAGGAGTGCTTGAAGAGGCAGGGACGCAACCTTGAAGATCCAAGTAAAGAGGTAACCATGATGTTCGTTAAGCACTGCCCAGACTCTGCTCTTTCTGCAGTGCTGAAGTTCAAAACTGCTGACAAGTGGGAAGCCAGTGAAATTCAGGAACGCCTCGATGATCACCATACACAACTGAAGATTCAGCAACAGCGAGCCAGATCGAAACGTTCAGGTGCTGAGAAATATGCTTCTGCAAACGTGCAGGCTGCTGCAATTGATGAGCCAACTTTGGTGGGTGCTTCAATGAGATCACAAAGTCAAATGGACACTGGGCGTGATGCTGGCACATCGTCCGAAGATATCAGTCTTCAGAGCCTCATAGCTCAACTTGATCGTGTGTTAAAGCAGAACCATCAAGCAGCAGTCCAGCCACCGTACATGTCAAGCGGATTCCAGTCTTTCCGGAAGCCATGCAGAGTTTGCAAAGCGACTGACCACTCTACTACCATGCATTGCAGACGAGATGGGTTGTGTTTGTATTGCTGCAAAGCAGGACATTGGAAGAGAGAGTGTCGTAAGGCGGCATCTGGAGCCAGTGGTCCTGGTACGCATTCAAGTCAGGAACAACCACAGTTAAACTAACAAGCCTGCATATGGAGAGGGGATGTGTGGGTGGACAAAATCAAACCCTCGAACAAAAAGATGATGATGATGATGACTGGGAGCAATGGTATGAGCACACATCTCAATCAGAAGGTGTTCAAGTAGTTCTGCAGAATTCACAAAGAATTGAACTTTTTAGTGAATTATTCTATGCTCCAGTGATCATGAATAAGACATTCAGAGTTAAAGGAATGCTAGACTCTGGCTCCATGGCTTGTACAGTAAACGAAGCAACAGCATCTAGGATGTTAGAAGAAAAGGTAATCACTACAGACAAGCAGTTAAATGAGCAAGTCATCTTGATCGGCTGTGGGGGTCATCAAACTCGCCCTAAGTGTGTGTATGAAGTAGAGATGGAAGTGTACGGTGTACAGTGTATCGTTCCCATTCTTGTGGTCCCAGGGCAGAAAGATGACCTCATTCTCGGATCTAACGTCATAAAGTTCATCATGCATCAAATGAAGAGCAGTGAGGATTATTGGAGGGTGACCAGTCAGAGCTCTGGCATGTCGTTGTCTCCTGATACTTCTCAGTTCCTTGACATGATGGCAGGGTTGACAAGATGGCAGGGTGTCGATACTCCTAACAAGATCGGGACCGTAAAGTTGACACAAGCTGTAACACTCTTGGCTAGACATGAACATCTTGTATGGGGTAAACTGCCGACCAACACTCCCATGTCCCCCGGAAGCACAGTGGTTGTCGAGCCTACATCTTCAAGATCCGTGCCACGGAATATTCTTGTTGGTCGGTTGGTTACACCCATGTGGGGTGACAGATACGTCCCCATGAAAATAGTGAATCTTTCTGATCGGCCTGTGACTTTGAAGAGGAATTGCAAGTTAGCCGATGTCTCCCCTTGTATGGCTGCTGAAGATTTTACAGTTTTACAGAACTCCAGTCATGTTGAGGCTTGTGAACCAGTAATGAGTTATCTAAAAGCAGACAGTGAAGATTTTGGGAAGCAACTTGCAGCAGTTGGCCTGAAAGATATAGACCTCAGTTTGTGCCAAATCAGCCATTCTACCAAGAAGGAGTTAGTTCAGCTTTTAGTTAGCTATAATGACATCTTCTCAAAACATGCATTAGATTGCGGTGAGGCGAAGGACTTCTCTCATCGTATCCGTCTGATGGATGAACGACCATTCCGCCTTCCTTATCGAAGAGTTCCACCAGCTCATTACCAAAACTTGAGGCAGGTCTTGACGGAGATGGAGAATCAGGGCATAATAAGGAAATCCATCAGTGAATTTGCATCACCACTGGTAATGGTATGGAAAAAGGATGGCAGTCTGAGAATTTGCACCGACTTTAGATTGCTCAATGCCAGGACTCTAAAAGACGCACACCCACTCCCGCATCAATCAGATTGTCTGGCAGCTCTGGGCGGAAATGTCTATTTTAGCACTATGGACTTGACCTCCGGCTTCTATAACATTCCCATGCATGAGGAGGATAAAAAATATACCGCATTCACCACCCCACTTGGATTACATGAGTACAACCGTATGCCACAAGGTCTGTGCAATAGTCCGGCTTCATTTATGCGAATGATGCTGAGTATATTTGGTGACATGAACTTCACCCAGCTGTTGTGTTACTTGGATGACTTGCTGGTATTCGCAGCCACTGAGAAGGAAGCATTGAGTAGGCTTGACGTGGTATTCCAGAGACTCCGCCAACATAATTTGAAGCTGAGCCCGAAAAAATGTCATCTGATGCGCACTTCTGTGAGATTCTTGGGACATGTCATCGAAGGGGGTGGGGTTGCTGTGGACCCAGAAAAGGTGGGTGTGATTTCCCGCATGACCAAAGATGATCTTATGGAGGATGACGGAGTTACTCCTTCTGTAAAGAGAGTTAAATCTTTTCTGGGAATGGTCTTTTATTATCAACATTTTATATCATGTTGTTCCGCCATTGCCAAACCACTGTTTGCTCTCACTGCTGGGCAGAAGAGGAAGGGTAGAGGAAATGTCACAAGAAAGGCTGGTACCTTCAGGAAACTAAAGCCCTCTGACTGGACAGTTGAGTGTGATGCAAGTTTCAGTGCTCTAAAGGAGAAGCTGTTGAGTTGCGCAGTCCTGGCACATCCTGATTTTTCAAGACCTCTGATCCTGGCCATAGATGCTTCTCTAGATGGCTTAGGGGCAGTGTTGTCTCAAATACCCCTGGGTGAGAACAAAGCGAGGCCCATCGCTTTTGCGAGTAAAACACTGAGTGCTTCACAGAGGCGATATCCAGCCCACCGTCTAGAGTTCTTGGCCCTCAAGTGGAGTGTCTGCGAGAAGTTTAGTCATTGGCTTAAAGGACACACATTCTCCGTATGGACGGATAATAATCCTCTAACGTATATAATGACTAAACCGAAGCTTGATGCCTGCGAACAGCGCTGGGTCGCGAAGTTAGCCCCTTACACCTTCGAGATACGACACATAGCGGGCAACAAGAACATCGTGGCTGATGCTCTTAGCCGTGACCCCTTTTCAAGGACAATTGGTCATAGACTGCTCAATGAACAATATGAGAGGTTGTTGTCTGAAGCTGAGGGTATAAGTGAGGAAGGGATTCAGGATACTTTCCGACTGAAAGTTCAATGTCAGCGGCAAGGGTCGGAGACTGATCCAGGAGAGATCTTTTCAGTGGTTAGCCCAGGTACATGCAGTGTTGCCGATGTTCATGCCTTTTGTGAAGCACATGACAACTGGGAACGGGCATCGGAGTCTAGAGCAGCACAGTTGATCCAGTCTGTTCAGCAGTTTGTACCATCAAGTCTGGACACATTACCTGAACTCTCGCTCCTAGAACTTCAACAAAGACAGGAACAGGATCCTAACATATCTGCGGTCGTTCCTTTTGTGACTCGCAAGAGAAGGCCTTCCAGACGTGAGAAAGCAAATCTCAATCCAAGTGCACTTTCTCTCAGCAAACAATGGGAGAGACTTACCTTCTTGGATGGCATACTCTATCGAGTGAGCAAGGACCCGTTGAGTAAACACAGAAGACATCAATTTGTGCTCCCCCAGAGTCTTAAGGCCAAAGCACTGAGTGGCATCCATGACCTCGCTGGACATCAGGGGCAGGCAAGAACGCTCTATTTAGCAAGGCAACGATTTTACTGGCCCAAGATGGAGCAAGACATTAAGTCTTATGTTAAATGTTGTCAAAGATGCATCCTCGCTAAAACGCCTGAACCATCCGCTAGAGCCCCGTTGGAGAGTATCAGAACTTCAGCACCCATGGAATTGGTATGTTTGGACTTCTGGAGTGCAGAAGACTCTAGGCAGAACTCTGTTGACGTGTTGGTGGTCACTGACCATTTTACAAAGTTAGCTCACGCATTCCCATGTGCGAATCAGACAGCCAAGCAAGTGGCCAGAAAACTATGGGATCACGTTTTCTGTGTCTATGGCTTTCCTGAGCGTATACACACCGATCAGGGCGCTAATTTTGAGAGTGGTTTAATCGCAGAGCTACTTAAATTGTCAGGAGTTGCTAAGTCACATACCACAGCCTATCATCCAATGGGCAATGGAGGAACTGAACGATTTAACAGGACTTTAGGAGGTATGTTGCGTTCCTTGCCTCTCAAAGCTAAACATCAGTGGCCTCAACAAATTCAGACTCTTACATTTGCTTATAATGCCACTGTGCATGAAACAACGGGCTTCCCACCCTTTTATCTCATGTTCGGCCGTGTACCGCGACTTCCAGTAGACGTGATGTTCAAACAGGTACTCCGGGATCCTGTGGTGGTTGATTATGGTAGTCACGCCAAGATGCTACTCTCTCATCTCCATGAAGCAGCAACTATCGCGCAGCAGCATGCTGTCAAAGAACAGAAAAAACAAGCTTGGGGATATAACAAAAGAGTTAAGGGCACTCACCTAAGCATTGGAGATCGTGTGCTGATTGCTAATAAGGGAGAGCGAGGGAGGAGAAAACTTTCCGACAAGTGGGAGTCAACGGTCTATGTTGTCGTCAATCGGAATCCTCAGACACATACCTATGTAGTGCAGGATGAAAAGGGATCTAAAAGGGTTGTACATCGCAATCTCTTGTTGAACATCAGTTTCTTACCTGTTCAGACAGAACTGGGAGGAGCCAGTAACCCATTTCTCAATGACTGTGATGGAGAGTCGGGTTCTCATCAGCAGCTCCAGGATTTTGCAGATTGGTTAGAAAGTGAAAATTCAGAGAGACGAACAAGCCTCTGGGTGTTAGACGAAACCGAACATTCCCTGGGTCAAAGCTCACAAAGTGAAACTGGATCTGTACAGTTCCATGCTGAGGAAGAACAGCAGAGTGAAGATGGTGATTGTTCTAAAAAGTCCTGTGATGCTGACAGTCATGTTACAGAGCCTTTTACTGATCAGGCGGACTGTTTTAGTCTTGATTGTGAAAGAGTCAATCCCATAGTGGAGGAAAGAGATATGCCCAATACAGAACAGCCTAGTTCAGAGACTAGAGACCGAGACACTCAGGGTGTAGAAAATCCTCAAGAACGAGTTACACGTGCTGGAAGAGTGGTTAAGAAGGTCAATCGTCTTATTGAATCTATGGCACAAAAACAGTTGAAGATTAAATCACTTACAAACACATTGGGTAGAAAGTCCCAGTCACTACTTACCTTGTTTTAAGAGTTATTTCATAGTCTGAGTTCATATTTTCTGATACACTTGAGCATTATCCCTGTAGCTGAAAAGTAATTCATTTGATGTGACTGATGTTATATGTTTGACTTGACGATTTGTGGATTAATACCTGGTATGGTGTAAAAGGCACCATTTATTCTGGGAGTTTTTTTTAAGGTCTGATCACCCTTGAATCTCTCTCAACCTTCCAAGAAGGTAGCATTTTCAGGCTGAAATGGGTAAATGTGACATTTTGGAGATTCCAGTCAAGTGTATGAGTGAAGTAGGTTGAGTCTTTGGGATTTTGGTGAATTCAGAAGGGGGTGAATGTAACGAGTATTCAATTGTAATTAGTTTTATTTTATTTTTATTCACTCAAAATCCTAATTTTTCTGCTACAAATGTATGTAAGAAAAGAAAAGAATTTATTTTTTATATGTATCTTTGACTTTTGAGTTCGTCGCGGTTGTGACGTCATTGTCGCGTGGCGCGCGCTCTTGCTTCAGTCCGCGGGAGGTCTGAGCAGAGCGAGGTATGTATTGCGAGCACTCCTGCTCAAAAGAGTGTAATAAGTGAAAATAATCACTAATTAAGTGATCGATTTGTTTAAGAAGTATATGAGTATGTACAAGAATGTTATTCCCCTTTTAAAACTGTTTTTCCTGCATAAGTGAAAGTTTAATCGAGTGAATGCAGTATCACGTTGTGGCGTATGAAATTAAGCCTGTGAAGCCTGTTTACTGAGATCTTTTCTGTGTCTAAATGTTTGACAGGGGAAGGCTGATTAAGCATACGCTACATTGAGTACAACAAATAATACTGCATTTTTCAACTCATACAGGTATGGTTACATATTGGTTATGTGATTTCTTTGTTAGATGTGTTCAACCGAATTGGTTATATAAAGTGCTGGAATGTGGGTGAATGAAAGATGTATATTTTATGTGTTTGGGTAGTGTCAATGTATGTTTAGAGAAATATATATAGATATATATATATGTAGGGACCTACTAAATAGGCCTATGGTTAAATGAAAAGACAATTTCTTGGCTTGTGGTATTTACTAAAAAAAAACTACACCTTCCATGATGCTTTGTTTTTTGTGAATTCCAGTGTTTTGATAACATGGCCAATGTGGTTTTAGTATGTTTTGATTGATGTAAACTGAGCCAATTAGAGATCACTTTAAGGGGCGGGAGAAAACTGAGAGTGGGAAGAGAAGCAACGTGAGAACGTGAGACGGAAAAAAGAAACGCACGTGCGACGGTGCGAGAGAAGCGGCTGTGGGTCGAGGGGTGGTAAAACTTTCGATTGAATCGGAGAGGATTAAAATTTGTAGACTTAAGTACACACGCAGGCACAACTATTATCTCTCAGTTAATGTATAGTAGCAGGCTCAGTCATTTGTTGTTTTCCAGTAGTGATTAGTGTAGTCAGCTCTGTCGGCCCCTCGCTATTGTTTGCAGTTACGGAGAAAAAATACTCTGTCGGACTTTTAAACTAGAGGGACATTTGGCCTGGACGTTTATGAGTGACAATCAGCTTAAACAGCGAGCGCCGTTTGTATTTGAGAGCCAGAGATAAAGCAACGAGTGGGAGCTAGTCGGTTAAGTACCACTGCTGTGAAGAGGGACCTCGCCCACGGGAGTTACATCGCCGAGCGGACATCTAACTGCACCTCGCCATTCTGCTGCATCGTCTACCAGCGGATTCTTTGAACTGTCGGACTGACGAAGTCGCGTGAGTAACCGGAGACTGTTCTGAACGTTGAACTATACTACCAGGGAGTTGAAGGATTTTTCTTTTCACATGTGCGCCACCGTATGGGCCCCAACGTTTACAAATCCAAAAGCGCTTGGTAACTATTTGAACACTCTAAAGCCGAACTGTGATGGTACAGATTGTGTGAATTTTTTGAATGTATTACTGAAGTGATATTTTTTGGTACAGATACCTGTAAAGGTTACATTTATATTAATTTAGTTTATACACACTCGGTTTAACATTTATTTTTTTCATCCTAAAAGAGGCAAAACAGGGGTGTGTTATTTTAAAGAGTACCAGAGTGGTTTGAAAGCACGTTTGGCTTTTTGGCAGTTATTTAAGGGTTCATTGTAAGATTTACACTTTATACTTAACTGTTGATTTGGGTTTGATAAAAAATAATTTGTGTTTTGAAAGGAAACGGTTGGTTTTCAGAGTATAAGTAATGTAGAAATAAATGTTTTCCCCTTTTTCATACTAAATATATTGTTGTTCATATTTACCATTAGTCTGGGGAACTTAAGTAAAGCTCTTTAAGTGAGCTTTGTAGTTCCACAGTGGAGGCCTCAGGCACCGCGCTATTAATATTCTTAAACACATCGTTTATCTGTTATCCGTGTCTACTTAACCCGTCTGAAATTGCTGTGACTCATATTAGTAAATAGGAAATATTTAGCCAGCTCACCATCAACAGCTAAGAACCCAGGGTCCTGTTTAATACACTTTTAATGTAGTAGCTCGGTGTGATAGAGTGCACCTTAGGTCTCGATTGATCAGCTACTTGTGTCAACAAGGGGTTACATATATTATATATGTAAGATGGAAACAACACTGGTCCAGTAGCACTTCCTGTTTCAGTTTTTTTAACACTACATAAAAGCTGGGATAAAATACAACCAACAGAACATATTAAACTGAATCAAAAAAAATTAAACGAACGTTTTTAAGATGTTTTCTTTACATGTGAAATAAAGAAAACCGTTACAAACTGAAACAGGAAGTGTTTAGATCTGTTTTGTGTATTACATCTTGCAAAATGGTCTATAGTGACTGCAATAGTGTGTGTTTTCTCAGAAGTTTTGAAGACCAGACACACCTGCATTTGATCGCAGACAGAGGGGTTTTAATGAGACCCAGGTGTCAGCATTCATGCGAAAACTAGACAAAGAACCAGAAAACGGACTCACAATTAAACAGGTGAAATGCACAGAGGAAGAGAAACCCATCATAAAAGCATCACTGGGTCTAAATATAGGCAGAGAGACGTGAGAAGAGAGTCGGGAGAGAGTTTTTTCGCACAGGACTGTTTGAATGAGCCGTTCCTGGCCCGAAGCCCGGGGATCGAGAGCTGATAAAGAGAGAGCTATTCTCCTCGGCATATTGTGTCCCGCACTCCCGTCGTGATAAAGTCGTTTTCTGACGCATTGTGAGATCGCGATTACAAAGCAAGTATGCTCTTGTTTCTCTCAGATAGTGAAGCGAATGTATATAAATAAATTGCTTGCCATTTCTGTGAAATACTCTGCAGGACTGCAGTGTTTCTGTCTCCGTGCACACTGATGTGTGTGTGTGTTAAATTGATCAGCATGCCATGCGTCACGATTATGATTATGATTATCTGATTATTCATGTGTGGACGCATGTTCCGACTCCGGGATTTCATTCAATGTAATGAATGGATTATTGCTGTACACACACCTGTTAAATTAAGCTTTTTCCCAGAGCAGTCATGGCTTTACCACACCCATAATTAATTATCCGTCTCAATTTAATTACACTGTTATAAACAGTGAAGCTAGATTTATAAAACAAAATCTATGTTAATGACATACAGTCAGACTAAAGAACTGTAAAAAAAAACCCCAAAAAATATGATCGTGATTTTAGACCTAAAAATGCTACGAATAACTGATGGTTCTTCGAATAATGTAATTTTTCAGTAAAACTGTTAAATTTACAGTTTTTGGAAGTGAAAAAGTCATTATATAGGCCTAATTTTTAAAAAAATGTAAATTGTAAAAAACGTACGACAGAAAAACACTGAGACATTTATTAAAACATTTTTTTTTTTTCACAGGAAAGAGTAAGTCATACAGGTTAGGAACAACACAAATGCATTTTAATACATGTAAATGTGGTTGGGCAGTCACTGGATGCACTCATTTAAAAAAAAAATAAATACCGATAACCGATAATTCTTTGAAAGCCGATAACCGATATATTTGCCGATAAATCTAAATCCAAATTTTTATATAGTTTTTGAGAGCCTGATTTAAAAAAAAAAAAACAAGTCACCATTAAAAGTAATGTCCCAATCACACAATTATGATGTTCTCATTATAACTGTATGTAGCCGATATCACAGACTCAACCGTATTTTCCTTTTTTGAAGTGATTCCAATCATATTTCAAGCATTTTAAATCCATCATGATGAACAGTGTGAATCTGAAGTGTCTCAGCTGAAGGAAATTGAACATTATTCATTGGCTTTTTTTAATATATTGACCAAAATGTATTATCGGGTCGATAACGATAACATTAAAAAGCCGATACTCGCATATTGGCCGATACTGAAAGTGTGGCCGATATATTGTGCATCCCTCACTGCTCACTTAATAATGTTGGGTTAAAATAACCCAACGAATAACCCAACTAGCACCTTTCCAACTATGGGTTATTTTAACCCAATCCATTGAGTTGAGTTAACTATTTATTCTTATTATTTTAATAAATAAAATACATTTTGTGTTTTTATACAGATTTATTTTGCATAAAACAATACATACGTTTCAACAAATATATTTTAAATGACTAAATAATGGGGAGTCTTGCATTCATACGGTAAATATACATAACAGTGTAAACACTATATTGAAAATAAATTAAAAACCTATGCAAATATGTACTGAAAAC
>JAOTRC010032632.1:0-11186 GCA_027497675.1 Cyprinella lutrensis
AGAGAGAGAGAGAGAGAGAGAGAGAGAGAGAGAGAGAGAGAGAGAGAGAGAGAGAGAGAGAGAGAGAGAGGGGTGAAAAGTCCAGAAAGTAAAAGTCCTCCCATTTGATTATTCCATCCATGAACTCAGCCAGCTGACTTCACTCATCTCCTGGTTGAAAAACTGTGCTAATTAGCAAATCCAGGATATTGGAACAAAATAGTGAGAAGGACTTTTACTTTCTGAAACTTGACTTTACACATCTGTTTATATGCATGGGTTTTACATCAGTACATTACGTACATTTTGCTACTCTGCTACATTAACAACCAAATATGTGTACATTAAAACATGACAAAAATCCATTTATAGTGTCAATAATGTAACGTTTTAAGATAAAATTAGAGTTTGAGCATCCCAAACACCCTGGCCACTCAAAATGAATGACTATTTTTGCTCAGTTGGAGTTATATAAAAACAGCAGCAACAAAGAAATAATGGCCATTGTTTTGTTTGGCTCGTGTTTTTGAGAATATTGTCTTTTTCAATGGAATTACTCAGGTGTCCTTGTTTTCCTCCACATGCATTGACTCGTTGAAGAGTCTTTGAGTGTACTTTGCTTTAAATCATGAAAGCCACCCACATTCAGGGCACTTGGTAGCATGAGCTCGTTCTACATCGGTGAACAAACCCACATGCTTACTTTACACGTGGGAGGCATTGTGAAGCAATTTGACTTCAGAGCAAACAAACACCTTTCTGTGTAGCAGAGTTAAACACAGGAAAATGGGGCAGAAAATTGGACTCAGCCAAGCTCTTCAGAATGAATGCAGGAATTAAATAATCCAAGAAGAGGGAAACTGAAAACTCTTTAGGGGGACTGCAGTTAACAAATGAAAAAGACTAAAGACATCAAATATTATAACATAATAATCTTTAGTTATAGTATTGATGATTTATTGAATAGCCAGGCAGTATGTATATTCTTTTGCCCTCCTGAAAACTTGGACGGTCATGGTGGGTTGCTCAACTTGAGCTGACTGTTGTATGCAAACAAATGGCTATTCAGGAACTACTGTATGCAAATATTTCAAAGTTTTAAAATGAGAGAATTTCAAACTTCGTCATGCTGGCATTTCTATATAAGCTCAATTAATTGACCCTGCTTAAAATATTTGTTGTATATGTCTAAAATCATTGTCACTGTACATTTATATTATTGGGAAGAACATAAAATAGGCACGGACCTTGGAGCAGTGGAAGAAGGTCGTCTGGTCCAATGAGTCCTGGTTTCCTTTACAACACATGGACGGCTGTGTACGTGTGCACCATGGCACCAGGATGAACCGTGGAACGACGACAGCTGGCAGGGGAAGTGTGATGAATGTGTGACCATGTCTCCAGCTATTCAAATGGACATCAACTTGACACGTACCACCTACGTAAATGCACCTACGTAAACAGCGATTTGAGAATTGATTTCAGATTCAGGATATGCAGGTTGTGCTATAGATATATCAAAGTGAATGACTGACATTGACCATTTGCAAAACATTAGCTCATTACATCTGTCTTTCTCTTTAATCATCATGGCCAGTCCACCAGTCATAATTCGAAAGGGGGTATGCTTTACTAATTAGAGTAGAACTTCTTTCTTTAACACCTTTCTACTAAACTGAAACCTTGCTTTTCCTACAGAGGATGTAGTATGTATGTAATATGTGTGTGTTATGTAATGTGGTCACTTGTTATCAAAGCATAGCATCCTACTCAAATATATCGCTCTCCTGTTACACATATTCACTTCAATGGGCAAGTAATACCTTTCCCGAGGTTTCCTTTATTTATTTAGGCATCCTGAATAACATGAACTCAGAACTGACATAATAAAAGGATCTGTGGAAACTCTTTCATGTGGACGATTTGAGAGTCCAGACATTAATAACATGCTTTCATACTGGAAGTGGAACCCCAATGAAAGGCATAGACCCTCTCATAATGGTCCAATGAAGACAAACTAGGGCACAGAATCTGTCTCTAAAAATAATGGAAAAATGGAAAAGTTCATCATTTCAACTTCTTGATCTCATTATTGAAAGAGCTTCACAGGATGACATTGGCATGCTGGGAAAAGATATAGCTACCACTTCAAATTGAGTGAATACCCTAGTGTCAGACAGGGTTTTAGACAAAACACATTTTATGATAAATGGAACTAGCTCATTGAAGATTGTGCCTTGGAAACCAGCTAATGAGCGCTCATCTTAGAAGATCTGTGACTGCTGTTTTAATGTGATCAGAATCATTTTAACAGAAATTGAAATGGGATGGCATAATGTATTTTATGGCTTTTTATGTGAAAATGGGCAAAAGAATTTGACTACTGCCTTTGTCTTTTTATTTAACAATCTCTACAGTTTTTGCAAGAATTTAAAAAGAGCAGTTATAGTCTGATTGGTCAATAGTTTTCCAGTTGTGCTAAAATAGATCAGTTATTGGTCATAGCAACCATATAGAGACCAACAATTAACCTTAGTTTGTATGACAGCGATTCAAATTCTACCGATTTGCTTATAGTAAAATGTGTGTTGTTGTGAAACAATATTTCTGTCCCCAATATATATATATATTGTTTAGACCTGTATGTTTTTCAAACCCTTTAGCCATGATTATATTCCAACCCAGGCTCATTAGAAAAATGACAAAAAACAAAATGCGTTCAATTTTATCCACAGCATGATGAACTTGCACCTAGCAATGTTTTATGTTGGTTGTTGTGTATGTAGGCATATTGCAGCAGTTTGTAAATACAATGTCTGCTGAATGGTGCTTAAAGATTTATGTTCTATCATGTATGAAAATAGATGTATCACCTACACTAAACCCTTCCCTAACCTAAAACAGAAATACTGTAAAACAGATATACTGTTCATAAAAGCAAATGTGTGATAAAAACATGTAATTTTAGCTTGCTTCCAATTAAAAGTATTTGTTTTATTTGATTGTGACTCGTTATTTCATGGTTGTAAGATAGAAGCATGTTTTTTTTTTTTTTTCCAATAAGCCTAGGTTGCTATTGACAAAACTGCACAGCCTCTATACCTTATTGCCTAATGATTTCTTTTTCTTTTAACTTGGACCATTGTTACAGTTTCTTCTCTAGTCGTACATTACTGTATAAATGCCCCCACCCATCCCATTAATCCTTTTGTAAACCCACTAAAGAAACCCAGAGTCCTTTCCCATTGTTTACATGCTCTGCAGTCACATTTGAGCACTAGGCTAATTATTTCATAGTAAACGCTCTGGGCCTAACATCCGGCATTGGGAAGCAGAGTTTGGAACTGCCAGGTTTTGAGATCTTTGGAAGTAAAATAATGGCAAATGTTTTTGGAAAAAAAAAAAAGCTTGTTGATTTGAACTACTTGGGAAAAATATATTTGATCGCATTAACCCTATACTTGCATGTTAATGCATTGTATTTTTAGGGCTTGCATTTTTAGGGGCTGAAATTCAACATGGTTGTATAATTAAGCTGTGAATATTTCAGTTAAAAACATTTCACACGTTTTCATTATTAAAAAAAAATCAATAATCCATATTCAACTTTCAGATTTCACTTCTAAAATGTTCATTCTGTTTAAAAACACAAACTTTTTTGTGGGGGGGGGGGACTTTACATTGAAGTCGTCACGGTTAAATGCATTAAAATGCAAGCATAGTTAATGCACTGTTTTTTTTCATGTAGTGAAATTCAACAATCTTTTTTTGTTTCAAAAAGACATGTCCCTATTTTACTTCAATTGAGAGTCCACAAACTTCAAAGAAGCAACCTTTCTAGTAAAGCTGGAATCACGGCACCTGCTACAGTAACACCAGACTTGTACCTCCTTTTTCACCCAAGGGTTTAGGATACACATTCCAATTACAGAGCAACAAATGTAACCTGTTCTGAGTTATTGCCGAAGGGAAGGGCACACAATAACCCTTATACGGTTATAGAGTCATCAAAACAATGGCACAACCTATGGACTATTATAACCTAAGGGTTATTTGATTGGCTGAACAATTCAGAAGATGAGGGGAGTGTTCTGTAAAATTGTTTGAAAATCAGTTGCGCTAGCTGTGTATAAATTAAAATATAATGATTTATACATTTGATTTATCTGAAACAATAAAACAAAGCAATAAGCCCTGCAAACTTAAAGGGGAATTACAAAATTGCTTTTATAAAATGGTAACTCCATAAAAATATTCTTAATATTTATTTCATTCATAAAATAAACACCAGCAACTAAAAATATAACGTTATAACACATTTATTCCTCTGCCAAGCAATGTAGTTCCAAAGAGGTTTAAAAGCAACAAATGCAGCAACAAAGAATCACAAACAACAGTTGCGAAGTAATACTAACGAGTAATACTCACAGGTTTGTTGAGTAAATTACAACGTCTTTGAACGCGGCTCAAACAATCAGAATCAAGGACCAGAAATATCCGTTTTATAACATGTTAATTAATAACAAGGACCATGCTGACTTTGGGGGACTTTAGCTTATTAAAAGATGCCTGTCTCATATAACATTGTTATTTGTACACACTGGGATTATACAAAATAACAACATATAAATAGGAAAATTTGGGCGTTATTTTATCACTTATCAGGAGCAGTATGCTAGCTGGAGCCATTTACTTCCAGTCTTTGTGCATGCTAAGCTAGGCTAGCAGTGAGTGTGTAAGACAGAGTTAAAACAAGCACAGAGATGAAAAGGGTATGTATGACTTAAAGTGGTTAGTGCAAGTGTCTAAAAGGTAGTGAAAAGTGTTGTATTGTCCTTTACAGATTTCCTGTGCCCTCTAATTGGAGCATCATTTACTGTAACTCTTTGAGCGTAATTAAAAATAAGTCCCTTGTGATGATTATTTGTTGTGGTGTGGCTCAAGAGATGGGTGACGTGTTTGTCTCATTAGTGAGAAGACTGTAAATAGTCCTATCACCTAACGGACTGTCCTTTAAAATTGACCTATTGAGAACATCATTATTCTCCTCCCCCTCCATGAAGAGGATTAAACAACACTTTTAATTGCCTGTTATTAAAGTGATAAATGGCTGATGCATCGAGCAGTCATCTATTCATCTCTGTCAATCCATTTCTAATATTGGCAAATATTGGACATGGCATCTTGTGTAATGTCATTTAGGATTAGATTTATTTAATACTCTGAACTTCATAAGCAATCAATAAACTATATGAGGCCAGGGACAGCACATTTGAAATATTTTATCGATTCCACATACAGATTATATAAAAGAGATGATTGATGCTCAAGAAAGATGAACTTCCCTGATATAACACCAACAAATCAGCTCATTGTTTACTCTGGAAAAAAGTGTTAGTTGTGGAAATGCCATTCATAATGTCACAACAGCCTTTTGTACAGTCACACCAAGTGAGTGTGAATATTCAGGCATCTACTGTCTGACGGATTTAAAGATTTACAGTTATTCACAAAAACGTTGCCTGTGGTGCCCTGGCCTAAACAATTTGCTTTTATGGCCCCAGAACATGAAAAGCATGTGGATTGTTTAAGTATAGGTAGTATAAGTATAGTTATTTTAGGATTTATATATGAAATTTCGGATTGAATAATTTAATATCTGATGTCACTTAAATAAGAATCTCAGATCACTTAACACAATTTTTGATATTTCTTCTTTTGAATTCCTTCTAGCTCTGTGGAGATTTGTGAAAGCTGTTCTTTTTGATGGTAGAGAGGAAAGAAATTGAGATTATCGAATGTGCTGTCTTGTCTAAATTGTGTCTAAGCTGAAATGAGAGCTGAGTTTAATGATTTTAAAAACTAAAATCTACTTTCATGATTTAGATTAGCCTACCTTGTAATGTTGAGATCTTTATCACATAAGGATAGACAATGACTAACAGTGTGCTGTTGTGTCAATTTAGGTTACTTATTTATGTTTAGCAGTGCTTTAAAATTTGTGTTAAAATAGTGGCACATCAGTGCATTGGTGATACTGGCAGTCATTTAAAAGGAATCATTTCTAAGGTTAAAAAATGAAGCTCCATGAATATCCGGTAACGCTTCCTTTTACAGTACAGTACTTACAGTGTACTTACAGTGTACTTACCTTGAAAGTACTGACTAATATAAGGTAAGTACATGGAACAGGGGTAAGTTTAGGGGTAGGTTCAGGGTTAGTTCTAGTTATTACCCAGTAATTGTAGTTACTAAAATAGGTACATACTATTTACATGGGTAACTGGACTGTAAAAGAAAGCGTTACCGAATATCCTTCTAGCAACAAAATGCTGAGACATCATGTGGCATAAACATGGAAGTAATTTATGAAATAAAAGCTGAGTGATTGTGCTGTAAGTTACTGACCTGCTGTTGGCTAACTTCTGGTGACTCATGACTGCATGCCTACTCTCGTGTCTGTTTGTTTTGCATATGATGTGTCCAAAAGCAACCCTCCAAATGAGGGGAAATGTCTGGAATAAAAATATTAAAAAAAATTGTCGAAGGCAAATGACTTTATTATAACTGCCGGTGAAATCAGAGGCTTTGAAATTCAGCTGACATTAGAGATGTCTGGTGTCTCTGTCCAATTCGCTGCAGGCAGGCTTTTAATCCACTTACTGTGGACACAGAGCTCCAGAGACACACAGACATAACTAAAAAATAACATTTAGCAGAACCAGGTGAAAAATCCCCCCATCATTTTAGTGTTAATACATAATTCACATCATTGACAAATGCTGCAAGCTTCTTAGATGGATTGTCCTCCACCAAAGAAAGAAAATATTGCCCCTTGACCTCATGCAGCCTGTGTGTTGAGACACCAAATAAAGCAGTAATTCTTCTGTTCACTGCTTCAATCTGATAGCCACTGTCAGTACAAAAGATGGCTCTGATCCAGAACATGATGAGCTGCTGGACTGTCTGTTGCCTACGACCGTATAGGCAGTTACCCTACTGGGGGTTCACAAAGATTGCGATAAAGCCTATAATTGAACTAACACTAGAGCAAATTAAAACATTAAATGTAATGGAGGTAGCACATTGTCCCTTATGACATTAGGCATTAAAAATAAAAACACAGATGGTGCAGAACAATTAGTAAAGTCATTTTTGCAGTCTTTGTATGGTGGAATTAAATGACCTTTAAAGCTCAGTGCCATAAATTTGTACAAACCTAATTGAGATTTCATTTGTGGTGTACAAATGCACATAGATTTTGCTATCAATGGAATACATTTCTCTTTTTCATAAAAAAGGAATTGGCTACATAAATATGCATGAATTTTAACTTATATACTGTATGTGTGTGTGTGTGTGTGTGTGTGTGTGTGTATATATATATATATATATACGTACACCACTTACTGTAAACCCATCCATTAGTCCAAAACTTTTTTTAGTATTGAATTTATTTTCTGACAGCTTCTTTGTGAGATTGACTTGATTTTGAGAGATGCATGTGATGCTTTGGCCAAAGCAATTTTAGGTGACTTACCGAAATATCTGATCTTAATATTCATATCATTTCAAATTATTTTTAAAATCGGAAGGACCATAATATGGTAAAGGTTACTGGTATGATCATGGTTATAGCCCTTTTTAATTTTTAAATATTACAAGAAAATCTTAATCATGAATGTCATGCCACAAATGTCATAATTTAGCACAAAGCACATCTATGAGTGTGAAATACGTCGAGATGTCACAAAGAGATTGAGTCCAGTTCTCACATAGGTTTGTCAAACAAATGGGAATAACAGTGTCCTTCCTTTGGTGTTTATCCATCCAAGGTTATACTTATCCATCATCATAATGACTTGCATCCAGATTGGAGATCTGTTTCACTGACAAAATGCTGGCATGACAAAACATTTAGTTAAAAACTACTTAAAAGAAATTGTGCTGAAAGTTTTTGTCCGTATAAACGACTTGTATGTTACCTGTTTGTAGATAACACAGAGACCGTGTTCACTATAAGCGTTCTGATGTACAACTACTTGATGAGAAACAAGTCTTTCTTAATGTTCACAGTCTGTGAAATATCACCTTCTCTGTTGTTCAGTGTGGAGATTATGGGCTAACTGTTGTAGACTTAAACAATTCCCTCGCTGCGTTTACTCCTCCACACCACTAGAGCAGTCATGAGTAGCGTCACCAGAATGGGCACCACGATAAAAGGCCCTAAGATCCGATTTGGTGGATCATGAAGCAGCCGTCCAGACAATGAACAGTCATGGAAGTAGTGTCTGTGCACCCGGATGAAGAATTCATCCACCATTCGGTTGGGCCAGAAACAGTTCATCTTCAGAGCCACCATGAACGTGCAGTTCGTTAGTTCTCCATAAGCCCTTTAGGAGAAAAAAAAAACAGGAGGTTAATGTCGACTGTTGGCATAAGATGGTGTTGTGTGCTTTTAAAGGTTTTCAGGATGAAGAGAAAATATCAAAATACTTTCTCTTTCCCCGTAGGAGGCAGGAGAAGTGCAGAGCCAACTATAGGGAAGCCACTCGTAGGTTTATTTCCCAGAGAGTGTAAACACTGTGGCACTTTCAAAACATTGCTCTTTTGGAGTGGTTCTACATTCATTTTAAGCTCATTGCAGTGGCCATAGGAGAAACTGAGCTTTTACAACTCTGAAACAATTAAACAAATTGCTTCACAATATTGACTATTTTGAAGCACTGGTCAAACCAGTGTAAATGCACAGCCCGTTCTCATCCCAAGACGTCATCTAACTGACGCTTTTGAACATACGTGGACATGTGACGTTCTAGGGTACCCTTTAACGTCAGTTAGATGACGCTATCTGACCCTAAACCTACCCCAGACCTAAACCTACCCGCGTCATCTACGTAACTGATGCTTAAGGTAAAGCGTCAGTTGGATGACGCCCTAGGATCATCATCTAACTGACGTTAAAGATACCCTAAAACATCGGATGTTGATGTATGGTCAAAAGCGTCAGTTAGATGACGTCTTGGGATGAGAATGTGTTGAAATGCAAAAAAAAAAAAAAAGACACCTTTTCCATACCAAGTGCAAATATTTTCTTGAAAGTTTAACCTGTGATCCACCATTAAACATTAAGGCCTGTTTTCACAGACAGGATTAGGCCTTAGTTCAATTAGCTTTTTTTAAATGTGCCACATTTGCAAAGGTTTTGAAGCTTCACAAAGCAGTGTTTGGAACGCACCCATCACTAATGGCCACACTGACATTTTCTCTGAGATAAAATAGCACCACTTTATTGGCCTACAGAAAACATTCAAGTCATCTGGTTGACAATGTTTTGCACTTGCCTTTATTTGAACGCGGCAGTGAGGTCAACCAAAAGTCATAGTGATATTTAAATTAGGTTATTAAAGATATTTTTCTTAATAAGTAGTCATTTGTCCAAAACCATTTTTGCAATTCCACTTGGAGCCACCATGCAGATATTGCACAATTGACTTAATTAATTATTAATATCAATTCAATATGTGCTGAAATATAAAATTGTACTATGAATCAAAACCTGCAAGTGTTCATGACTGTACATGGTCTGTAAGAAACATGGAAAGAACCATAGGGTCACACGAATCTTTCTGATTGTGTTCCTAATCATTCATCAAATCCACTACTACATTTTTGTGTGTGAGAGACGAGTTTGCATGATAAATGTCTTTATTAAGCTGATATAATGATTCTCTCAGTAATCATTAAGAAGCCCCGATGGAATGAAATCACTCAAATAATGATGATGATGGTGAAGAAGCTCAAGGAGAGACTCTTCTTTAGATGAGCTCTTAATAGGTCCCTGTGTGAGTGTTAGACCCCAAACCCCTCCCCCCTCCCCTGAGCCATCTATTTTTAAGCCTAGTCAGCCTAGCGTGGGATGCCTGGCATAACCGGTGCTGACTTTTAATCAAGAGTTTTCTTCCGCGCCTGTATTAGGGGCTGGAGCAAAGACTGCACACTGCCGCCCCTTACATTTCACCCCAAGGGATAAAGATGGCTTGCAGAATGGCAGTTCAAACACTCGGGAAGTGCAAAAAGCACGTCTCATCTTCCCAAAGAGGCATGTGTGACACATATGGGTGTAGGTCACCCCTGCACAGTTGGGCTATTGAGGCTATGGGTGTTTGGGTAAAGGAAATGGGAACGAATTAAAGAAGTCAGTAGAGAATGACTGGAACTACTGCCAATTCAGGAGAGGGGTTTAAAGGATTGACTTGGAAACTGAGCATTATTAAATCCAATTCCATTTTATAGTTTTCCGTTTATTATTTATTTTAATTGATTTTATGATTTATTTATTAATTTATTTGACAGGGACAGTGTACATTAATGCTGCAAATGCACCAGAATTATCCAAAAGGCTTGTTTAAAATTCTCTTTTTATTTGGAAGAGCAAATACCCATCATTAATTAGAGCTTTGGTCATTCAAGTACATATGCAAGGGTGAATTTAGAAAGTTTTACATGAGATTGTCCTTATTGTCCTTCTGAATGTTTTCTTTTCTTTTCGTTTCTTTTCTTTTCTTACATACAGTACTTATTCAATTGGGAACAATAACAAAGTATAACAGAACCGGGTTGCACACCACTTTAGGTAATGAAAAAAGAGGGCAGGTCTACAAAAAGACCAAGTACAGTCAAATAAAAAACAGATCTAACTGGTTTTACATACTCGATCCATTTGGTCCAAATCTTATAAAACTTTGCAAAAGGCTATTTTCCATCCGTTGTCCCTCGACAGATCTTAACATTTCCTACTAAACAAAAAGCACAATATGAAGATTACAGTGAACAATACAAAAATAAAAAGCCATCTTCAAACTGTCTTGCTCTCTCTCCCTCCCTCTTGCATTTTAATGATTTGAGTTGCCTGAATATCTTTGAGAATACACAATGGTAAAAGTTCGGAAGACCTTTTTTTTCTGAACTCACCAGCGGTGGTTGTCAATGTTGCTAAAATAAAGGCATCTCTGAAAAGCTTTCCACACATTCAGATGACATAAACCACACTTTCAATAAACAAACAAAAAATCTATCTAGTGATGAAATGTTGTCTGTGTTGAGACAAGTCTTGCGATGTACTAAACTGGCATCACCTAACTGACGCTTCGGGAGCATTTTGACCATGCTTCAATGTTTGACGCTTTAGGCGCCCTCTAGCGTCA
>JAOTRC010032636.1:0-11183 GCA_027497675.1 Cyprinella lutrensis
CCTCTAAGTTTCATTTGAAATTTTCTTCTAGAATGATCATTTTTTATCATGCTTGTATATTTAATTTCAGTAATTTCACTTAAATTGCAATGAAGATTAAGTGAAATTACTGAAATTAAATGTACAAGCATGATAATAATGATCATTCTAGAAGAAAATTTCAAATGTATTTATACAGGTAATCTAGATAACGTAATCAAATTCCAAAAATTAAGTAGCCTAATTATAATTAGATTATATTATGTTTTAAAATACGTATTGATTAATAACGTTCTCACAATGGCAGTAAACTATACATAATTCATTGGCCATTTATTCAGGTCAAAAATAATTAAAGTAGTCAAGTACTAAAGTAGTCATATCATATTATGTTAAATGTGAAATGAAATGAATTATGTTACATTACATTTTTTTTAAAGTTTTTTTTATAACTGAAACGATTTTTAATAAATTTTGGTTATTGAAAATTACTTTAGTGCTCTTTCCCCTTTTTTAAAAAAATCGAAAGTGCATTCCAGGTCTTCTTAAGTCACACAAAAGCATTTTTGCAATTTAAGTGATTATTCAAAAAATAAAAACATTCAGATCAAATGAATGTCTCAATATTTTTTTTTTTCTTTCAAGTGAAGAATGACAAAATGTTCATTTTTGGGTAAAAGTTAACATATCTTTACCTTTTAATCTACAGCATCTACCTACCAGAAGACGTATGCACACAAATATCAAAACAATAACTATTACAACAACAGTAAGAGACGCTACAGTGGGTCCCATCATCGCTGGTTAAAAACAACTGAGGACTCCATACACTGATCTCCATCCAGAGCTACAGATGCTTCAGATCCACAGAGAAGGTCTTCAGTCGAAAGGGGCGAAGCCAAACTATGTGCCTGATGAATGTTTTAGAGCTGAAGTGAATTACCCTGAGGGACTGCAAAAAACACCATCACACCCACTGAGAGTGTACTTTATCTTTGACTATGCAATAGTGTACATCACATATTGTAATAATTTCTTAATGTTTTGACATGGGGAGGGGGGTCTCTGGTTGAAATGTATATAGTAGAGATAATGAACAAGTAAAAACAGCTGTGAATGGTGACTATATTTTTTTTGTAAGTCGTATTTGCTTACGAAGAATGGGATTTCCTTTTCTCCCTGGCTCAATAAAAGAGCACTATGGTACGAGCAGAGTATAAACAAAACAATTACAGTACACATGTACGAAGAGTAAAAGAACAATAGGCATTATATTGTTTCACATTGTGGTGAGGGGGGTTCAAAAGGGATGTCACGGGGCTGGAGGACAAACAATGCTGAAAGGACTGCAACTCATGACTGGAAAACAAATCTTCATCGTCAACTTCCTCGGCAGCATCCTCTCTAGTTGTGAGGATTACTCCGATAACACCAAACTATTGTACACTCTCATAATCATATTCTCATATGGCATCGAAATATATATTTTAGGTTGTTTTTTTTTTTTGTGGGTTTGTAATCATTTTTTTATTTTATTTTTTACTTTTTTAAATGAATGTCATGGTAAAATATGAAAATATGAATACTGTATGTGTGGTTGAATGAACTAGCAGTTTTGTCAAACATTATTACAAATGTTACACGAAGCCATAGAAGTTTAATTTATTGCTGAAGATACATAGGCCTATAACAATGAATGAACTGTGAGATTTTAAATAATAAAGCGCTATTAGTATATTATGAACACGTTTAAACCGTGTGTTTGATTGTTTGATTTCATAAAAATCCCACGTTAATTGTAATAAAAAGTTGTTATGGCTGATGTTGATCAAAAGAGGGCGATGTAACACGGAGATTTTCCCGCGCCGCCATTTTGAAGTTGGCGTCTGACGGGAATGAATCACGGAATGAACAGACTCTGTTTTGACGACTTTCTTCAACCGACTTTATAACGTTGACAAGGTAAGATGTGGAAGGTTAAACATTAACGCGGCTGTTCAGTGTTCTTTTTAGATTACATCTGATAAAAAATGGAGCAATTCCAATAGGGTCCTCCTCACCACTTTGTCACTAAATTTGTCATCCCATCTGTGTTTTCTGAGTGACTTCGGCTAGTAAATGTATTGAGACCTGAAATGTGGTTTCAGTTTGACACCTGACCTGAAAAAAAGTGAAAATGCACAGTTACCACTAGGCTACTATCTTTAGTTAAAGACCAATAACAAGCTTTGTGGCTTATAGTCCATGACTTAGTTAGCCTTAGGCCGTCTTACTGTAGGCTATGTGCTTCCACTCAATCGGCAATGTGGATGAATCCATTGCTGTTCAATTTTTCAGGTTAATATTATTAAAATATAACATACAGTTTTGAGATGCCAACCTCATCCCTGTCATATGTTTTGGAGGGGTAATTTATTTATTTATTGAGCCAATCAACTGAGACAAGAATTATGTGAGAGAACTGGCAAAACAAATATATTGAGATTTCTCTTCCTTGCCATTTTTCTTTTCTTTTGTGTTTTGGCAGTGAGAAAACAACTACACCAAATATGTATTTGACTGATTGTTTATTTTTTGTGGTTCAATGTTTTTTTTTTTTTACATTGATACAGTCAAATCATCCGTTTAATTATACTCTATGTACACAAAACAAGGGTGAAAAATGTTAACGCTGCCTATAAAGACTATAAGCATCCAGTTCTAAAATTTATTCTGAAGTCTTGTAAACAAGGCACATGTACAGTGGCCAGAGTCAAAACAAAATGAAATGAATGTGAATACATATGCAATTATTTTGAAACCTTTAATATTTAGAAATATTTTGTGGAGCTGGTAATTTAGTGTAGCAGCTAAAACTCATAACCGTAGTTCTAAACTGTCCGTGTTCACTCTAATAGTAATGATAACAAGAATAAAACAATATTAAGTTGTTTTTGTCTTAGCTTGGCAGTCTGTTTTAATTGTTTGTTTCCAAATGACTTGGCTTGACATGTTTTTCTTAAGCTCTACTGCTTCATAGACAAGACTGAATGCAACATGCTAACTATGCACTTTTTTGTTGTGCCATTATTTTTTTTTTTGGTTCGTCTTTGAGTAAACCTTTACCTGCAAGGTCTATTTTTTTCTACAATAGAAGATAAATTTAATTGTGCTGTTTTTCTTTTACTAAGTAACACAATATGGTCATTAGCACTGTCATCTTTTTGACCACCTCAGTCTTGCTATTTGTAAACGGTAACATGCATAGACTAAAACTACTCATCACATGGGCTAGAAACTGGGCCGTGTGCTTTCTTTCGCAGAGTTACTCTAGCAAACTAATTTGGAGAAACATTTGGCACCATTGCTATGGGCTATGTTTGAAGATAGGTTTTCTATGGTTTCATGAATTGATGATTTTCAGGTCAGAACAGAAGTACTAAAAACAATTGATTTACTTTTGAAACACAATGTTTTTGTTATGATGTCTGTGGTATGAACAACACATTTCTTCATGAACCTGGAGACAAAAAAATGTTTGACAGTGACAAGGTCGATACAGTGGAGCTCTTACATTGTGACGTAGGGGAGACATCTTATAAACACATTGTTTCAAGAAAAAGATAATTAACATACATTTATAAACACTCTCGTATATTTCAATAGTTAAAAAAATCACAGAACAATGTTTTGTTTCTTAATGCGACGTATGACTGAACATGGTTTGGTCCACACATAAACTGTTTTTGGACTAAATTTAAAAAGGTATGTTTTTAAGAAATAATACAATTTAGCACCCTGTAAGGATGGCAAAAGGAAAAATCGCGTTCATTGTGCCATAACTGTTCTGTATGGTATTTAGCACTTTTGTTGAATTTGTTTTCCTATCAACAGAAAATACATTTTCCATCATGCTATTTTTATATGGTGTGATGTTTTTGAAAGACAAACTAATTGCCCAAAGATATCAGTTGAAAGAATTTAAGCTTTTTTGTCATTCGGTTCTAGAACATCCCTCAAGCTACTGCATGCTAAATGGAAGAGCACAGTGTGAATTTCTACTGCAATCCTGTCAAATATCTCTTCCTTCAGCACTGCTGTATATGATAGTTCAGACCTGAAACACGTAGCTATAATTTCTGTGGCATCCTATGAATACTATTCCTGTCCTGTTGCCATCTTGTAGTGAATTCCTGATTTTGCGGGAAGAGGGCGCCTGAGGTGCCTAATCCTACAGAATCCTTTCTTCAAACAAACACCAGTTACTTTCTCTATCCTCAAATCCTTCTGTATTACAGTATCTAGAGACTTTGTCACAGTTTTAATGCACTCGAACTAACGCCTTACATTATTACATTTAGTTCGTGAGTTGTATGTTTTGTATGCTCAGTTGTCACTCTTGAAGCAGTAGACGCCGTAGAGTTTGTACTTCTTGTCTGGGAATCCAGAGAAGCGTACGGCGGCCTCTGTGGGACTGCACCGTCTGCGTGGTCTTGAGATCGGGTACCGTACACTACCGTCTGCAAGCCAGCCTGCGTCGCAGCGGTCGTAGCCCAGCAGCTTCCATGCTGCGTACATCTGCCCGACTTTGGCAATCTGAGCACCATCCTTTTGACATGCCTGCACTGCTTCATTATATGTAAGCTTGGACGGGTGTATCAAATAATAGAAACGTCCTGAAAAAAAACAAAAGGGAAAGTGTTTATTCTCAAAGCCAATAGTTGTCATTAGAGATTCTTTGCATGGCTGAACTCAATTAGTTTTTTTTTCTGTCATACATTATCAGATCAGTTGCTAGCCTATTTTAAATGTCTTTTCCAATCAAACAGTTGGAAAGGACCAACCTTTGTAGTTAGAGGTGAAACAGAAGACATCATATCTTTCTTTTTGCTTGTCGCGCATCCCATAATTCCTCACACCGGGAATGGTGTTTTTGCCTCCGCACGGCTCTCTGGGTTTGGTGATGGGGTATTGCACCGATCCGTCACTGAGCCACCCTGCATTGCACCAATCCAACCCGTCTCTCCAGGCATCGTACAGCTGGTCGAAAGATGCCACAATGGCATCCTGGTCTCTGCAAGCTTTCTCAGCATCAGGGAAGTTCAGGTTGTAACGACCCAGTCGAGGAAAATATGGAAACACAATGCCTGGAGAAAGCCGAAGACCAGAAAAGGTATTACATTGCATAATTTCATTATAGAAGTCCTTCTATCATGTGTGTAATCTGGCAATAATCAAATTCCTGATTGCTAAATCTGTTTATTTCCCAATGGATTATCTAATTTTTCATCTATTTCATGCAGATGAAGTAATGCCAAGAATGCAGACCGCAAGGACCAAATTAATGTCCCATTCTTTGGCCCTGATAGCTCTTGCTGATGGCCCGGATTTAAAAGTTGTTCTAGTCTGCATTATAAGACAGGTAAATAGTGTTTACCTTGCACACAGTGTGAAGGGAGTCAGCACAATGCGATCTCATATCTAATTGGCTTGAGGAACAGCCAAGGATGTTGCACTGTGTATAGTATTGTGTAATATTCCCAAAAAATCCAGCCCTGTGTCACAATGGCAATGTTGCTGTAGCAACATTTTTACATGCACCAACAAAATGTGGGCACTTAAGAGGTTACCATGTTTGAAAAGATGCATAAGATGTACAGAATATAGACAGAAAAAAATGGTTAATGATAACGTACAATACTTGCCAACATGTTAGACTACAGTACCTTAAAGACCTGGTGTTGTGTGAATAGGCTATGTTGCTAGAGGAACTGTAGGTGTAGGAAACAACAGTAAGATAACATGAATCTATGCTTTACCTTGCAGGTCAAGGGATACAACTGCTGTATCATCCTCCAAGCCATCAATGACTTCACACTTGTATTTCCCATAATCCTCCAGCGTGATCTCAGTGATAACCAGTGAGGCATCATTCTCGCTGGCAGCTTGAAGGTGCACTCGGCCATGGAATTGACCATAGCTCTTTTTGTGAAAACCCAAAGCTACGAAAACATCGATTTCCTTAAGATAGTCTGAAGTCAGTTTAGTCCATTTAATCCTCAGTTTGGGATTTGGGGCAGCCGAGGGATCCCGGTTAAACTTGCATGGCAGTGTTGCGTTGCCTCCACGTTGTGAGATTACTTTGGGTTGTGCTGTCTCAACTGAGAGTCGGGGGCCATTTTCTAAAAACCAAAAGTCAAAGAAAGTGATATTCATTCAAGCAGTAATTCAAGAAATAGATACAATAGAAATGCAGCTTGCAATTGATTTAATAGCCATGGCTCTGATTCTTTTTGTTGCATTGGTTGGTGTCCAATAACAATAAGGCGTTTCACAATGATATTGTGAATCTCTCTTTGTCTTATTGCTACATGGTGTTGTGGTTAAGCAAATACATGAATCATGATGTTTGCTACATTTCTTGGGAATAAAATTCCCCTACATCTTTATGAAAGAAACCGTGCATGCTTTTCCAACGAAGACACTCCAGTAGGTGTTCTACTCTTGCAACCATTTTAGTACACATATAACTATAGAAATGCCTGACTAATTTCATTTATAAATAACTGTTAGAGGGATTTGTATATCAAAATAAAACTCCCCCATTCTCTTCCCCATGGACAGGGTGTCAGATAAGGATCTGAGTTAGATGGTCACAAACAAGTTCTCAGCAACACCCTGTTGGATCTGATGAAAACCTGCAAGTTATCCGGTCAGCAAAGACACACTGCAGCTAAACTGCAGACGAATTCAGCTTCTGCTAAGGAAATGCTTCTCTGTCAAAACGTCAACCAAGCTTTAAAACACAGGCACTGGCACAGTGTCCCAACCAGGTGCAATGCAACAAGTCTTGAAAAATGTTGGAAGGTAAGTGCCACGTGATTTCCATTGTTTGAACAAATGGGAATTCACTGGTTCAAAATAGAAATTGAACCCAAGCTACCAAGACTTGTGCATTTGATGTGGTTGTTTGGGTCAACATTTTACTGAGATACTTGCAATCACTTCTTGTTAACACATTATGGTGTTTTTATACTTATATATATACAGTATATATATATATACTTATGATGTATTGTTGTTCACACAAACTAATCTTGGTTATTTTGCATATGCATTTAGGGAGGCTGATGCTATTATCATATCTCAGCTTGAGTAAATATGGAGTTAATCAATTATTTAACACTTGTAGTAAGTATTTCCAGCCACTTTGCGTCCTGTGATGGGAGCCAGAGGGGTTTGAATCACCTAAGCCAACACCCAATGAGATAATTACGTAGTGCCCCTGTTTGGAAATGCTGGAGGGGAAGCACCATTTAGGGGATGGGCAGTACAACCCCCTCTCTATCGCTCAACATTCTCTTTCTACAATTTACTTTCACACACAAACACACCTTTTCCCATCTCTTACCTGATATGTATATCGTCCTGTAGTGTTCCAGGTCACTGTATGCCTCATCAAAGTTGTCAGCTCGGCTCTCGGAGAGGACCAAGAGGAAGAGAAGCAGGAAGGCCATCTTGATTTATAGCACCGGGGGGTTGGGGGGTACTTCACTAAATAGAGAACACAAGAATGAGGGCTATGAGAAAATCTGAGCATTTTACAAAACAATTAATCTACTGTAAATCCCAACTAGTTCCAATTCTATAGGAGACGTTCTTTACAGTTATAGTTTTAGGCTGTATGGAGTTTGTGAGTGAGTTCACTATTTTGTGACTTGCACCAGATTGCATGCACGCTTCTATCTGCAGTAACTCCCCAGTGCAGTGCTGTCACGCAGACACGAGCGCACACAGTGTCCTTTTCACCACATCGCTCAGAAAGACACTGACACAAAAAGGACAGCTACAGAAATAAATGACTAGCACCGTTAAACTTTTCATGCATGCGTAAATCCCAATTAATACCAGTGAAATCCAACAGTGCTGCAGGACTGCCTCCTGTACCCTTCACCTTAAGAGGCACTCAAGTGTGAAAAAAGTGCAATCGAGATGCTCACTACGGCACAAACTAGCACAAAACTTTGCAGGCACACTTCTACAACACAGATCGTCTCCCTACAGACACCAAGCTCAGAAAGGACTTACCATCTTACAGAGCAGAGCGCGTGCTCCCTGCCACTAGCGCATGTGAGGACAGCTACACAAAAGATCAGGTTTAGAAAGTGTGTTGACTCTTCTCTCTCTCTGCAGTCACTCTGATTGATTCGGTTTTTTCTTCATTCATTTCAGAGTGCTGACGCACTGAGGTAGTTCCTCTCTACTGCAGTCAGCAGAACTGCTCTGCAGAATAGCCAACCCCCCCAAACCCAGCCTGCAAACAGTCATTACGCATACCAGGAAGCCACCGCTGATAACAGTGAGGACTCGCAGATGCAGTGCCCTCTCCTGTGACAGATAAGTTACCTCGACACAGTGAGCTTGCTCAACTGTGACAAGGTAAAACCATATGGGTTCAGTGTAGGAGCAGGATGTCCTCTATTGCAAAAAATGACAAAAAGACTGCAAAGGAGCTCTAGGCATTGTTTAAAAAAAAAGTAATAAAGTAATACCCTGCATTTTGTAGGGGTTTGGAGGACGCCACATGGGTCTGCTGTGCTGAATTACCCTAAGAGGCTATTTTACAGCACAACTATTACTCTTAAAAGAATTTGTTGAAGACTCTAAGGCATTTTTAGTGTAACGGCTGTCAAACATGCTCTGTTTTGCATGCTGACGGTTAACCAAACACAGACCTTTAACTCTTATCCACACTAACTGTGCTGTTGACAGAGAACACTGTTACCGACCACATTCCTTTGTGACACTCCATTGTATACAGTGAGGTCAAGCACAGGGAAAACAATCCATGCCTTGAGTTTTTAAATGTGGGTAAACGTCCTAAACACATAGACTGGAGTTGATCAGAAAACAGCAATGGTTTAGAAACAGTGCCAGACCACCAGCTAATTCACATAAGCATCACAAGAATCTTAGTCTTGCACAACTTGAGAACTTTATCTTCTGGGAAGAGGCACTGATTCTGCAATTGGGGGAAAAAGTCCCTTGTTGTTGAAATCACTTGCTGACAGAAAATTGGTGATTGGTGAATTTTCTTTAAGACAGCCCACTTTAAAGAAAGTGACTCAATATTTTGATACTTAACCTTGTACTCCTCTTGTTTTTGGGCGTTTAAGCCAGGTTGCAGTTACCACCTTGACTTTAAATCCTGATCTTTGAAACAAGCATTGCCAGCTTCATTTATTGTTTAACAAAAATGCCGAGTTTTCATTAATCATGCTCAATGTCTTTCACTTGCAAACTCTTGCTGCAGTGGAATAAGCATGAGAAACCATGGCATCATCTTTGAAGAAAATAAATAACCTGTCTGACAATCTGAGGTCTGGGATCGGTCCTGATTAAACATGCTTGTTTAACTCAAGCACAGATTGTCCCAGATTGTTTCTGTAGAACTTTCCAATCCTCATTTGGAAATCTCTTTTGCAAGACCCAAACCTTTCTTTTGTTATACTTTTTAAGGGAATGATGTAAATTGTTTGGTTAACTGGGCTTTTAAGCACATGTCTATTAGTGTCATTTTAAAGTGATGTTTGATAGCAATGGCTCTGAAATTAACTTTTCCATGTATTCTCATGTAAATAGTACTTTTTAATGCATTAGTATGGCTCAATGACCATCGTGTAGTCAAACTTTGTCTAGCAGAATATTTTCTTGTACTAACAAAATACGTTTTTAACAAAAGTTCTAAGTATAGACTGTAAATATTTAGTTCTATTCAGTAACGTAAATCTTTTCTTATCGTTGAAATTTGGGTTTTTTATGAGACAACTTGGGGGGCATTTCAATATGTCTCTCCTCAACAAAACCCACTGGTTTCTGAGCAGCTGTAAAACTCAGGGAGATTATGGATTCTTTTTGGCCAGAACCTCATTCCCCTTTGACCCCATTCCCTAATGTGCCAAAACATAATCGCTTAAGTGGTTGATTTGAGTAGTCTTCGCTGATCACTTTACAATACTATGAGGGCTATTCTTTTCTTCATTTGGCAGTAGATCTCGAGAAGTGATAGTGGTTGAGTTTTTTCACTTTAATTAATTGAGTGCCAGACAAATATAGAAAATGTAACTTTCAATGATACTGCATTATACTAGTCAACCTGATTTCAAGCAATGTGTTCTTTCAAAAAGCTTTGCAAAGTATAATAGCACTTTGTCAAAGAAATGCAATACATTTTTCCAAGTAATGGACCATTATATATAATCCATACTGATTAATTAGTCAACATTTGGCCATTTTAATTAAAATGTTATAGCTAAACTTACAGCACACATATGTCCTTTATAGCAATTCTAATAACACCTGATAGCAGAAATGGAGCATGTTCTCATTTCAATGTGAGATGAATATATGTGCATTTTGGGTTAAGATTTTGTTTGCAATGTGTTTGTGAAATTAGTTAATTATTCTTGCGAGGAAAGGCAGACATAATTGAACAGCCTAAGGGAGTAAGTAAACCTGCTGAGTCCACAATGGTGGTGATTTTCAGGTGAATACAGAAATAGGTTAACACAAATAGATGCAGTGTAAACCTGTGATTTTTGTGTCTCATGCTAAAAGCTTACATTTATTCTACAAAGTGCATTGTAACCCTTAATCTCCATAACATCAATAAGAGGACTGTTTTCACCCTTCAAACGACTCGCTGTCTTTGAAGGCCAAACAATCTCTCTGCACCAGACATTAGACTGATGACAGCGTATGAATGGAATCCTAAAACCTGTCATTTACATTGAAATCTGGCTTATTTTCAACGCATGTTACATACAGGTTTTCTCACAAACATCCTGTTTAATTTACTCAACATGTCCTGCCATTAAGACACATTTAGTTAGTGAAATATAGTGAAATATGTCTCTTATTTCGGGTTCCGACTACGGAGTATTTTTGTCTGTAACAACCCAGCAAACAATTTTGCATTAAGACATCTAACCATATAGCCCAAGAATAGACGCACAGGCTACGCCAGAGTCGGCGCCAGAACAGATCTACTGGTGGGGCATTGGGTCATCAGCGGGGGGGCACTGCCGTTTAAGAAATATTTTTAAGCAAAAAAAAAACAAACGAAACACCTTTTATTGTTATAATTATTTATTATTTGCGAATTTCCCCACCACTTTTTGCCAGGGTCCTATGTTGTCCCAGCACTTTTATACATCTCGCGGCAC
>JAOTRC010032662.1:0-11174 GCA_027497675.1 Cyprinella lutrensis
TTCTGTCAGTATTTACTCACCCTCATGTTGTTCCAAACCTCTATGTGTTTATTTGTTCTGCTGAACACAAAGGAAGAAATTTGGAAGAATATTTTAATCAAACAGATCTCATTCCCCATTGACTACCAAGTATGTATTTTTTTCCTACTATGTCAATGGGGGAATGAGATCTGTTTGATTAAAACATTCTTCCAAATATCTTCCTCACAGAGGTTTGGAACAACAAGAGGGTGAGTAAATACTAACAGAATTTTCATTTTTGGGTGAACTAACCCGTTAAAAGCAGACATGTGCAGCTGGTTTTCGGTAAAGCACTAACATTCATTCTTCTGTAAAAAAGCTGCAAAGTTGTCTTAATGATATTTTTACTGCTCTAATAACCCCCTTTCTGATAGCCTTATGGATATCATGCTAAAGTAGCAGGGCTTACATAGATTTACATGACGGGCATGGAAGAATTGAGTTTGCGCCGGCAAGGTTAATCACATGTCTGCTTGTATTTGGTATACTGGGTATCGTTCATCCCGCTGCATTGTCTATGGCCAATAGACACCTATAAATGCATTATCATACACGCAAATATTTTAAATATTTAAATTATTTAATACAGAACATTTCTTTAAATAGGGTAAAATGTAGCACATTTTAATGTGCTTGATTCTCACACTCTGAAATATTCACAGGAGTGCTGGGAGACATGGAAGACATGCCTTAGTTAGAACCTCAGGAAAAATATTACTACCACAAAGTGATTCATGGTCTTTCTCAAGGGCTTTTTTTAATTGAATGTCATGGACTTGTGTTAAAAAAGGCCTACTATTACTAATCTAACATTAAAGTTTAAGACCTGACATTTAAAACCCAGAAATGCATGGGGTAAACCAAGAGGCAAGACAAAAACTTTAATACTCCTAAGAGTATTTGTGGAGGCTAATTTTACTGTATACATCTGTCTCTTATATATAGTTATAATGTGAAGCTATAAAGTCCAGCATATCATACAGAACACTTTTCATAAATCTCTCATCACCTCATTCCTCTACCATCTGTATACAGCAGATACACAACACACTATTATGCTTACATGAGGCTACGTGTGTACACATACATAAACATGCTCTCTCGTCGTGCTCTCTCTCTAGATCTTTGTCTTCATCTCCATCCCTCTCTCTAAATTCCCTTCAGACTTTATTAAGACCCATTCTTCCAAAGCCTGTAAACTTGACTAGGATTCCTGTGCTTTGCATACGTTAAGCCCGGCTCTGCTAGCGTTGGTATGACTTAGCGCATTAGCTTTGAAGCTGCTCTTATTGCTGCAGTAATACTCCATCTAAGGCTTGTTAATTCTGTTCGCTTGCCCCAGTAGACTGACTGACAGATGCACTGATTAGCGTAGCTTGATAGAAGGGTGTTTGGAAGGATATGCATGCCGGGTGTGAGAGGGCAATATGGGATGCAACGCTTCCAATGTTCTTATGAGATTTACATTTAATCACTCGCCTGATAACTCAAAGTTACATGGATTTGCGTGATGGCAAACGGCAGAAAGGTTCGGGTCGAGAAACACTACGACCCTCAAAGACAGTACAGACTAACCCTGGTGTAAGGTAGGGTAGGAAGTCTTCGGAGCGGCTAATTAACAAAGTTAGCTTTGAAAGCATTAGATCCCACCCTCCTTTCAGAGAGTCTGAAAATCCCCGTCTTCTTTACAGGCGCTCTAAGCGATGTTGGGTGTCGTCACTTCTTGTTGACGTTCGAAGTATTGTCAAACAAATTGCAGGCTAGCTAGATCCTCCCTCCTCCTCATCCCGTCCCCTCCCCCTGTAGTTTTAGCATTTAGTTAGATAAATGCTTTCATATAATGCAGAAAGACAACCATTACCAGAAAAACACGATAAAACTTTTCATCACCTAAGGTTATACCTTTTCATCACCTAAGGTTATAAGGTTATACCTATACCTATAGTTATACCATAGCTTCGCGTTTCCCAGCGGTAAACAAATTTAGTCAAAGTTGTCAATAGGCTTCATAACAAACAATCATTCACACAAACTGTCGCCCTATGTGAGTTTGCTTGATCATTTACAATAGAGATTGGTTGTGGTGCTCGGTGACTGGCTCATTGTATATAACAACGTACTCTCATCTTAGGGCGTCATCTAATTGACGCTTTTGACAATGCGTCTAAATCCGACGCACATGGCAACCTTTAGCGTCAGTTAGATGACGCTCATCCTAGGGCATCATCTGGCTGACACTTTTGACCATGCGTCTAAATCCGAAGCACATGGCAACCTTTAACGTCAGTTAGATGACGCGGGTAGGTTTAGGTCTGGGGTAGGGTTAGGGTTAGACCACCAGGAGGCGCATCTCATATTGATGCTAAAGGGTGCCATGTGCGTCGGATTTAGACGCAGGGTCAAAAGCGTCAGTTAGATTCCACGGACGATATACACATAAATACATTTAGACCACTTAACTTGATTGCTTTAAGGATGTGAAGGATTTCAACCAGCATAACAAAACATGTTTCTGGATCTAATTGCCTCCCATGCCTTTAAAGTTTATGGCATTTAACTTCATCTTATTTAGAAAGAGATAAAAAGCAGGTCACGTCCTACTAGTGGTACGACTGGCGCTTCCTTTTTTATTGCCTTTTTTCATATCACATATTTTAGTAATCATCATAGATTAGATCTCATTAGAAAGCGTACAAACTCAAAATTCTGAGAAAACCGTTTTGAAATTGGACAGTTGTGAGGCGAGCAAGGTCTTTTAAATGACTGGCTTCAGACTCTGTTGCTCTTGGTGCTCCGCATCACACCAAATGATAACGCTGGATAAAAATAAATAAATAAAAACTTGTGGGCTGTTAGTTCACCAAGGACTGGACTTTATTCTGTTATGTGGTTTATTTTGATAGACGAAACTGTCTTTGTAGTGTTAAGAGAAGGAGAACTAAACGGGAGATATTGTTTTTTTTTTTTTTGCCCCTCCGCTCCGCTTGCGTGTTCTTAAAGATAAACACAGTCTTTTCAGCTGGACATTATAAATCGCTATTTTTCTGCACTGAACAAGTGAATTTTCCCAGATATATTCAGAGATGATAAACAAGATGTTATAGAATAATAATTTCATAAAAACCCAATTTTGACAAAAAACTGACATTCAATCTATATTTAGAACTTACTGAAAACGTGCCAGCGCGACATCCGACAGGCTTTCCGAGATCGCATCAAAAATATATTAAATACCTAATGACATAATTACAGGTGAAACTCGAAAAGTTTGTATATCATGCAAAACTACATTTATTTAAGTAATTCAACTTAAAAGGTGAAAAGGTGAAACTAATATTATATAGAGTAGACTAATTACAAGCAAAATGAGATATTTCAAGCCTTTATTTGTTATAATTTTGATGATTATGGCTTACAGCTATGAAAACCTTTTCACAATATTCAAATTTTGAATTTAGAGCTTTCATAAGCTGTAAGCCATAATCATCAAAATTATAACAAATAAAGGCTTGAAATATCTCACTTTGCATGTAATAAGTCTATATAATATATTAGTTTCACGTTTTAAGTTGAATTACTTAATTCAATTTTCCGAGTTTCACCTGTATTCATTTTAAAGTGAAACTTTTAATGTGACATTATTAAAAAGTACACTTTTAAAAAGTGTACTTTAGAGCCTGTAAAAATAGTCATTAAAGTGTCTCACACTTAGGTGACATTTTATTTAAATAATATTATATTATCAGATTTGAAGGGACATTACAAGTGCACGTTCAGTACAATTAAGCACAGATCTTTATTCACAAGGGAAAGTCGTTCTCTTTTCACAAGGGAAACGTACTGTAACAACCTTGAATCTGGTAAAGAAACTTTGTGCTATAAGCACAAATATTATGACTATATCAGGGCTGCAACTTTAACTGAATGTGAACAGATGAGTTTGGCTGAGGAAACTTTTGAGGCAAAAAAAGGAAGGGAATTGTTGAGGATTGGCGGAGACCCTAATTAGTCTGAAACAGTTCTGTGAGACACCAGGGAATTAATGTGGGCTTGAGGAAGGCATATTTTGAGCCCGAGCGCAAGGTCCTGTCAAAAAAACTAGATGACTCCACCTCTAAAAAGAGCTAATGGAGGTGTGGGAGGTGAGAAGAACGGACTGGCGGCAAACATTGTGAGATGTGTATACATAGAATAGGACGGCTGACCTCTGTGTAACCTCAAATTACCTCAGATGTACCCCTTTACAGGAGTGTTAGCATGTAATCTGTCAAAGGCAAGACGTTAACAAGTTCAGTAGCAAGACTATTTATGTCCATCTCTCAATTATTTCCTCCTCATGCACAAACAGCTCACATACACATTTGGTAATCAAAAGCTAGATTCCGTTTTGACATGCAGCCTAATCGCTTCCAAACTTGGCACACATGCCCCGCTCCACAGCTAGCTGCTCTGTTAGCATCTGGCTAACAGTGTCTGGCTGTCAGAGCTTCCCTGCAGGGCTCGCTGTTCCCACCCTTCAGCGACCGCTAGTCCTGCACAGATGCTACATTAATAGTGAATTGACAGGCAGTCTTTGGACGCGCGTGAACCACTAATGAAGCAGCCCGTAGCCATTGTAAAACTTCGCACAAATGTGCCACATGCACAAGCCCGAATCAGCGTGATCCATCACAGCTGCTTCGACACAGAGGGAAAAGGTGTACACTTGGCCTGCCACTCATTTGCGTGAATGTGATCTCTTTGTTTCCTCCGGGACTCGGCACATGGTGGAATGCCCCTCTTCTCCTCTTTAGACCCCACTCGAAGCCCTGGGCACCTAGCGTCTTCATATCACTACAGGAAATAACCCCTTCTGCTGTTTGGCATTTCAGTGCGAGTTCCCATCGGGCAAAGTCGGCAGAACAGACTGGAGGCTAAAGAGACAGAAAGCGAGAGAGAGACAAGAAAGAGGGCTGCGGGAGCGAGGGAGGGGGATCCTGGCGATGAAAGAGTAGAGTGAAGGAATGGGGAGAAGATCAAAGCAGACTCCTCCACTGTGCTTCTCTGCATAAAGCAATCTCTTTATGAGCAGCCAAGAGAGGGGACACGATGGCCAATAAACACACACACGTCACATTCACAATATGGTGGAACAGAAAAGCCGCACATGCAATGAAACGAAACATTTCTGCAATACCATATTTGGTTATCCCAGAAGAATTGTAATGGATTTTTATGCATTGATAATTCTTCGTGAACTTTCTTAGACAACTTTTTTTTTTTTTTTTTTTTAGAAAATTTTGAAACATATATTTCTAAGTTACAGGTGTACATAAGCCTTGTACTTGATGCACGCAGCAAAATAAATAATACAAAATATTAACTTGAATACAAGTAATATATTTAAATATAATTAAAAAAAATAAAAAAAGAAATAAAATACGATTTAAATATTAAAATAAATAATTTAAACTATGTTTTGGCCAATTCACTCTTTGAAGAAAGGGTTCTGTATAGAACCTTTAAAGGTTCTAAAGCGCTACGTATTTGGAACCCCTAAAATATTGCATTTTAGGGGTTCCAAATATGTAGCACTTTAGAACCTTAGAACTTTAGAAGCATGAATGATCACAAAATTCAAGATATGGGGGTTAAAAAATGTAATTGATCAATATCACACGAAGAGTGCCATTTCAATTTTCATCCTTCAAAAATAAGCATGATTAAAATGGGATATTAAGTTACCAAAACAGTTTAATAAACAATAATTTAATTACAACTGCAAAATGTTGCAGAATAATGTAATATGTGAATGAATAATAGACTATAAAGAACCTTTGTGCCAAAAGGGTTCTTTCTTGTCATTATCATTTTTTTTTTTTTTTTTTTTTTGCATAAAAGGTCCTTTGCAGTTGAGTAAAGAACCCTATGCTACATATATAGAACCCTAGAGCTTGGCCCCTAAAAATGACAAAAGCATATAACACAAACTAAAACTAAAAAAATGAAATTACGGAAAATACAAAAAGATCCTCACAATATTAATCAACACTATAGCATTGTACAAAACTTAAATATGAATATTCATGAAACATTTATGACTCATCCTCAACCATACTTTCAACCAATCAAACCAACTAGCAACTCATCCAGTTTGTAAACTGCTTTGGATGAATGCATCTCCTAAATTATTAAATGTAAATGTTATCCATTTACATACTAAAGCAGTGCATGCAGCATCTTCAATCTCCTTCATGACCTCTCAGAAGATTTGGAATGGAGTGACTAACAAAGACAAACATTTCAGAGCCTGATCATCACAATCAATCAAGTGAGAGCTTTTCAGTCCTTCTAAAGCGCTCACATAAGATGTTCTTTTAGTTGTCGAGTGGAGACACCTGCCTCACCACAATACAAGATATTCAGTCTTTAAAGCTAGTCTTTAATGTTGGTTACTCTTGAAATGTATGACAGGTTAACCTGTATGAATTCAGAAACGTGGAAAAAGTTTGAATGTCTCAGGATGGTGCATCGCTTCAGTGCGTTCCCTGCACAAATTATACATTTTTGGCATCAGTCTTGTTTACATAATCAGAATGAAACAACGGGAAAGTAGCATTTTCTGTCAAACATTTGCTCCCCTTTGTTGACTGATGAACACATGCAGCTTTTGTCTTTAGTGCATAATCATGGAAGTTCAACAAAATGTGCGTGTGTGTGTGTGTGTGTGTTTGTTCTGTAATTTCCAGACAACTCCTGCTCTGTTAAACAAAAGAAAACCAATAAGCAGTTTCACGCTGTTGGGAAAACTAAGATGTCTAGCACTTCTACTGGGAGTAGCATGCAACATTTGGTAACAAATGAACTGTTCATATCATCAGCAAAACCATATAAGTGAGAGTTTAGCGAGAAACAACGGTCTCACTGAGAGTGTGCTTTTGCAAAGCGCTTCTAAAAGTACCAATATACTTTGAGTTAAAGATATAATTACCTCTGGAGCGCGGCTGATCTTTGCTGTGAGGAACTAGCGATGTGAGCAATTAGTGTAAGATTTAAGTCACTATCTTCACATCGCCAAATATAGCATCGCAACACAGAAGACTGAAATTCAGCTTTGCCATTTCGGGAAAAAAAATATTTTTTAAAACACACTCAAACATAATACAGTTATTCTGAAATGGTGTTACTATTTCAAAATATGAATGTATTAATATTCATTTTTAATATAGAGCTGGTAAGTCCCGCCCCTTCCGCTAACCCCGCTGGACCTCTAGGTTGAAAAATCGTCAATGCAAGTGAATGAGAGAAAATAAGTATTTTCTAATCCCGTTCGAATTTTGCAACGAATGTGAACGTATGTTGTCTGTAAATTTTGTTATATAAGTTTTCGTGTAAAGAATGCTACAATTTAGCGGGTAGAATTTTCATACGGTTAGACTTTGTGTGAGAGGACTACAACTCTTCGCTGCTTTCGACGCGTAAATATACGTCACCACCAGCACACAGATGCCGCTAAACAAACCATTGACTTGTGGAGGGAAAATGTGTTATGCGGTGACGTCACATATGCGACGTGTAGACTTTCTCGTTATGTCTATTCCGCGACTGCTAGCCAAAGCATCATACAATATACCGTCAAACTCGTTACATGAGAAATTATATAAAAATGTTCACATATGTTCACATTCATGGCACAATTCAAACGGGATCAGAAAATAATTCTTTTCTCGCATTCATTTGCATTGACACTTTTTCAACCGGATGGAGTTTTACGGATGGGCGGGACTTACCAGCTCTATTGTCCCAAATCAGGCAGGGGCCGAAAGTCACACCTGTAATTTATTGGCTATGTGTCAGTTCCTGTTTATGCAATCAATATTGTGCACAGTGGTATCTTGGTGGGATCTTTTCCCCATAAATTATACAATAGAAAGGCAGGTCTCCCTGACTCATGCCGGCTCAGCTCAAATCCGGACCATTACCCAGAGATTCAACACATTCAGCATTGCTAAGAGACTATGGAACAGAGCCAGTGGGTTTTACTAGGACACGTCTCGCAAAGTGTTGTCAGGGCAATCCCGCTCAGGATAAGTACTCTTATCGTCCATTTTCTCGCCGCGTGATTGGAATTTCATATTTCTGTCCTTCACATACAAATGGAAATATTGCACGTCCAAACACATTCGCATCTCGCCGCTCATAACGGCGAGCCAGGAGTCACCCAGCCTGCAAATTGCCCGTGGAAAATTCTTGTTTGCTTGACTATTATGCATGCCACATCCCATTCAGACCTTTGTGTTGGCGGTGTCCCCTGCATGCACAATTTCAGCCACGGGACTATGACATTTTCCAAAAAACCCGTCTGCGATCGGTCACGGCACGCACAATCCCTGAAATATTTTCATCAGGCGAAGCGTCTCCCAGCATCTACATTCAGAGACATTATCCTGTCCTTGATGTTTTATCATTAGTTGGGAAGTGTTTGGGCCCCTACTGAGATCTTTTGATGGAGCACAGACAATAAAGTGATGGAGACAGCCAGCCAATTTTGCCTGCTGCGACTCTTCCCCAGCAAGGCGCCTGAGTATCTGTGTTAAAAAGTGGAATGATAGTCACATTGCACTGCCACAGTACAATAGCTCGGACACATTTGCCAGCGGCCTATTATTCCGCTGATTGTGCGAGGGCTGTATCCAATATGACTGTGTGTTTATTAATAAATGATTCTCCTAATGTAATTTTCTCTTTCTCCCGTCTCACTCGGCGCATGATAGGAAATCCGTCTGAAAGATTTGAATCATGTCGAGTGCTTTTAGTCGGGTGTAGAACCGGCGGGTTCTAACCTTCTTTTCGGATGCAAACTTTAGAACTGACCATCCAGGCCACAAAGAATGAAATCTGATCTGTTTGTTTGGGCCGTCTAAGTAAACATCTCTCATGTCTACATCAGTTGCTGCAGCAATGATGTAAGCGTCAGCAAGATGCCATGAGACTTTCTCACAGAACATCTGAGAGCAGCTGTCAGCGTGGAAAGAGAGGATGAAAAACTGGAAATTTTGCCTCTGCTCACATTCATCACGTTATCTCAAATCAGGCACATTCATGCAAAAAACCGCATCCAAACCTTCGCTCATTCATCGCACTGTGTATTCGGACACAGCTGAAGACAACATTGCGTATACGCGTTGTGAATGGCGGAAAATGACGATCAAACAAAACAAAACAAAAAAAAAGTCTGATTTTAATCGGATTTGATGTGGTTGGGATCACTTTGTAAACACCGGATTTCGTGAGGTTTTTTTTTTTCCACCGTTCTGTCTATACACAAAACAACTAAACGGATTGGAGTCATATATGCCAAAACATCGGATTTTTGCTGCCTGTCTGAACAAAGCCTTTGGCAAAGTGTGTTTTGTTTAATCACACGGATTGTGTTGGCCAGTGTCATGCCCATTTTATACAGTATCATTGCTTGAACGTCTAATTCTATATTACCTAAGCAATCCTATTATATTGTTACATGAAGTAAGCCCATCATTTCAATTCTTTAGATTTTTCTTACATTAGCTAGCTATAGCAAGCCAAATTGCCTTCAGCTATTTCAATAACAGTGTTTTGGAGGACAATGCTCCACCGTCAAGACATGCAATTTCATGTCAAATCAAAATGACAGGCCATTTCTGTTTCAATCAAGGCCATTTATGAGCTATTGTCTCTCTTAGGCCCCCTCATCCGGATAGTATCTGGATGCTCTTTATTGGTTTGCATTTACACCTTGCAGCCATGTGATGTTACAGTACACTCTTTGAATATAGTATGCTATAAGTGTGCAAAATGGAAAATGGGATCAGTGGTTTAAACATGTTCCATCATTTACCAAATTTTAAAGACACTTGTGGATGGTTTAAAAAATTTTGTCAGGGTTCAAAAAGTAAAAATCCTGTTCACCTTCTAGGAGAATTTCTTTTTATAACGTATACAAATATACACTGCTTTTCAAAATTAATGTGACAGTAAGATTTTTTAAGGAATTAATAATTATGCAATTATGCTCTGAAGACTGGAGTAACTGAAAATTCAGCTTTGCCATCACAGGAATAAATTACATTTAAAAAAGAAAAATGTTTAAATAGAAAGAGATATTTTATATTGTAATAATATGTCACACTTGTTTTTACCATATGATACTTCAAAAACATTAAAAACGCTTACTGACCCCAAACATTTGAATGTGTATATACAGTAGTGTTTAATTTGTAATTAAATTACATCATTCATAATGCTTCATGGGATTGTAGTTCATTCCCTAATTAAAGCCATTAAGTACACAATCTTGTGCCTTTCCATTTTCAAATACATTTTTTCCCCAAAATTAGCTTCAAGTTTATAATGTGGTGATTCATCTCGAAGCTGGTTAGTTTGGTTCACGTCTTTGAAGTCTATGATGAAGATTTAAAAAAGAAATCCCCATGGGGGGAAAAATGAATGGGAAAAAATATTTCCGGAACTAAGATGGCTTAATAAGTGGGCAGGCACTATTGCATTTCTCTACTTTAGAAACATTCCCACAGCCAAAGGATGCTAATAAGGCTTAGAAGTGAGGAAAATGGGAGACAATAAAGTTTTGAATTGCCCCTGCTAGGATTTGAACAGGATATTGTTCATTAAATTGAGCCAACCTTTAGACCTGATGGAAAAAAAAAACAGCATGGTGGAAAATGATGCAAATCATTCAATGAAAATGACAGATATTCTCTTTTATGTAGACTACAGTTTAGATAGATGAAAATATAGCTTAAAGGCCCACTGAAGTGCCTTGGAACGCGCAGCTTTGTTTGTTCCCTTTTTCAAATAACCAATAGCGTTTAGTTCACCTCACAGACTGCAAGTCGTCCTTGACAGCACCATGGAAGTGAATCCGAGCACTGGTGATGCATTAGATTCTACACTCTTAGAAGAAAAGGTTCTATATAGAACCTTAAAAGGTCCTGTCAGCGCTACGTATTTGAACCCCTGTACAGAACCCTTTTTAAGGGTTCAATAATAAGAATCCTTTAGGGTTCTTTGTAATCAGGAAAAGGTTCTAAATGGAACCTTTTGGGTTCATTCATTATCATTTGTTTTGTCCTTTCCGGATGAAAAATTTCATATTATTGACAAACATCAAGAGTAAA
>JAOTRC010032808.1:0-11092 GCA_027497675.1 Cyprinella lutrensis
ATTTATTTGTGTGTTTTCACCCCTAACAGACAGATTCACTCTGAATAAAGACAAATCACATTAAATACTTTGACTTCGGTGTTTGTTCAACTAAGGAGAAAGTTGAGGGGCCAGTGGAAAATTTTAAAGGCTACACAGTCATGGTTTAGACCATATTAAACAAAATAATTATTTGCATATGTGTGGGCTTGGTAATCTACACATATATGCAATGCCATCTCTTGAGAATCTATATTGTTCATACAGGTAGCTGTCATTTAATGCCAAATGGGTCTGACCTGTCTCTGAAAGTTCTCTCTCTTTGAAATGCCCTCCGCAAGACTATAGCTCCCTCATCCACCACCTCATCTATGAAAGGACACGCCATGGTTAAGTTTGGAAACGAGTTCAGCTCCCTATTTATATACTTCATTAATTACCAAACTCATTAAACAAACTCACCAATTAAATACACAAGTTTTGAAAATTTCTTAGTGTATTTATACCTTATAATTTCTTACATTTATTAGTAAAGTACATTTTCCTTATTTATTATAAAATTGTATTAATAGTGTTTAAGTAAAATAAAATGACATCGAAATACCAGCAGGTGAGTATAAATGGTGTGCTCGTTAAGCCTGAACTCAGACTTAGCCTGCCAGTTAGCCTGCCCCGGACCAGGCTAGTTTCCCAGCATAAGTTTCCAGGGTAACTGAGTTTGAACTAATTTAAGTTTGCTTTATGAAACAGAATTCACCGACAATAAGTTTGACTAACCAAAATAAGCCTGGCTTATTTTCTAATCTTGTTTTATGGAACAACCCTCTGGTCCATTTGATGCTTTTCCGGGATGGAGTAGTGTAGTCTGGGTTATTTATTTATCCAATCTCTGTGCAGTGAGAGCATGTTGCAGCATGCAGTGATTTTATATACGGGGTCGTGTCTTACAGTGTGCTCGGAGCTCTGTAACCAGCAGGACACACGGACCCAGACTACGCTGCTGTTTTGTCTTTATTTTAAATATATTGTTGGTTTTGTTTGTGTGAGTTATTTCAGGGAACCTGTATTTTAAGTGCTGTGGGGTTTTTTTTTCTCTGAGACAATTGTGAAAGGCCCTTTGGCCCACCCGCTTTTGAGGTGTAGTGTTCAACACACTGGAGTATGGATTTGGTTCATTGCCTTTGTAGTGATGGTCACTGTGTGTGGGTGCAGTCTAATGAGTGATTACTTACAAGGTGGGTCAGGGATTTCTTTTCATGTTGATATCTTTGACTAACCCCCAGTATTTATATATTTGTTCTTATGGATTTGAAAATGCCTTTCTTGTATTAACATCTGTTTGTAATTAAGAGGTAAATGTCTGAAAGGTGTTTAGTAGTGATTGTGTTGTCTCTTAATGTGAAAAGATTTTGTAATAAATTGCTTTTAATTGCCAGAACTGTCTCAGTCCTCCTTGGTAGGAACGAACCTGTTTTAATATTACAAATCCTTGGGTGAAAGTCCTGAGGTGGTGTAGTTGGCTACCATGTAAACCATATTAGAGTTTTATTAATGTGAACTTCCAGGTTGCTTATTTTTGGAATCATCCTTCTGCTCACCACCTCGCCACATAAAGTTAAACCTTTTCTTAACAGGCATGACCTAGAAAAAGTGATTCATGCTTTTATTAGTTCGAGGTTGGATTATTGCAATGCTCTCTATATTGGTTTAAATCAAAGTTCCATCCCACGACTTCAACTTGTGCAAAACGCTGCTTCTCGGTTTTTAACTAATACATCTAAGCGTACTCACATCACTCCCGTCCTTTATAATTTGCACTGGCTTCCAGTGCAGTATAGAATTAATTTCAAGATTTTGTTGTTTGTTTTCAAGGCCTTAAATGGTTTGGCCCCGGAGTACTTATCCGAGATGTTGACCCTGCGTGAGCACAGCAGGATGTTAAGGTCCTCAAATCAATTGGTGCTGGAAGTTCCAAGGTCGAGGTATAAGCGTTGGGGTGATCAGGCATTTGCTGTTGCTGCACCGAGACTCTGGAACAAGCTATCCCGATATTCACACTATTACGGATGGAACTACTTTTAGATCTAAACATAAAACCCACTTAGGCTTTTAATACACAGTAGTGGTGGGACAATTTACTTTTCTTATATGTATCTATACTTGTATATTGCGCTGTTTTATTATTTTCTATGATGTGAAGTGAAAAAAGTTGCAAAACAACTGTAGGATACAGTAATGGGTGTCAATCTCACTCACCTCTGTGGAGAAACGCTGCATTTAAATGCAGCAACAGATTCCATTCAATTATTTTGTTTACTAATTTGTTACTTGATGCATAAGGTTTGGTGCACTAATTTGGTTTTTGCTTGATGTTTAAGTATCTTTTGTTGAGATTGTGATTGTATTTGATTGTACTTGCAAATACAAAAGATTGCACTAATTTTGTATTTGCTTGAAGTTTAAGTATCTTTTGTTGAGATTGTGATCGTATTTGATTTTACTTGGAAATACAAAAGATTGCACTTTTTCTTTTTACTTGCACTTTATTGGTTTTTGAATGTATGGCAATCTGAGAGGCCTTTGAACAAGTGCACTACTTCAGGACATTTTTTTAAAATATACCTCATTTGTCATTTTCTAGAGACTTGTTATATTTAGCTTTAAATAAAATTAAAAAAACGTATTAATGTGGCAGTTTTTTTCTCCATGGTATCGAAAATGGTATCGAATATCGATATTTTTCAAGGTATCTTATCGAAGTTAAAAATTCTAGTATCGTGCAACACTAATGCCTAGTACTCTTGACTTCGGTTTGGCATTGGGGTGTCCTTGAGGTTGTTTGGGGTGCATATGTGGAGTTATAAAAAATCTAAAAGTATTTTTAAAGTTAAAACCAATGTGGTTTATAGCAGAAAACCGATTTTTGAAGCATTACTCTATGCTGATTATATGTGAGACAGTTGTTGGGAGGAGCCACGCCCTCAGTAAAAATTATAAATACTGAGGGACAGAGAGAGAGTCGTTCAAACTCGCCTGATGAGTGCCTGGGATGGCCGAAATGCGTCGCGAGATAGTTCCTGAATGACCCAGACTGTAAAAATCAAAATGGTATGTGTAGTGTGATGTTGAACCAAATCTGTGTTTCTCCTCACCCAAACAGGCGTCTGTTCAGTTTTTGAGTCTTGAGGAAGGTCCCCTTCCACACTTTTCTAACACCTACTCTTCGGTTTTCTGTGAAAAAGCCCACATTGGTATAACAGGCTAAATTAACCCTTTTATAAGTTTACACATCTCTCTGGACATATTTTGGGGTCACTCTGATGTTATATTTTGAAGCCCCAAGATGTGCTATGGAGCGTGCACAACCAGATTCATACCTCAGGATTGAATTTTGGATCACTTTCCCCAGATCCCTGGCCCTAAGGTGACTCCAGGCTTATCAAAGACCCCAGACACCACAGCGGTTCCCAGATCCTTGGCCCAAAGGCTTTTCTCAAATCTCGGCCCCACGGCAGCTCCCGGACCTAGGCTTCATGGTGGTTCTGGATCCAGACCCAGAGGTTATTATTATCATTAAGAATATTAATTTCATCAAGCTTTTCTATGAGTTTGTTCATACAGCAGACTCTTGTATGCTTGTATGTGTGTGTTTCAGTCCATCCTGTGATATGATTCAACTTCTGCTGTGCAAATTATTCACTTGTGTTTGTTTCAATTTAATTTTCAGACGCAGGAAGAGAAGAAAAGGAAGGATAATAAAATTTAAAAAATGTTTAAAAAATCTGTTTCTAATCTTTTTTTCCCTCATAATTTGTGCTTTAAAGCACCAAATGATGGTAATAGAAAAATATGTAGCTGCAAGCAGCCATTACAGGGGCCAAGTGGCCCTATGCATTTTTCTTAAATCGGGTTTTATTCTGGCATCACTATAACCCCAACAAGTTCAGCTAACTCATTTCATTTGAGCAAACTTCCACCCGGACCTCCACACGCGCTCAGGTAACGTTCACACATCTAGTGAGGAACTCTCTCAACGGCTGCTGTTTCTGTGAGTTTACTACTATACCCGGTTGATCATCATTACAGTGAATCTGGAACACTAGTGTTGAGGCTCTCGACTGCATTGTTCAGTCACTCGGGGTGTTTGTGTTGGTGTGACAGGTTTAGCCTCATTGTGCAGAGTGTATATTTTAACTGTTGAAGACATAATATATGAAATGTAGAGCAGTATTTTTCAACTGGTGGGTGCAGTCTCAGAAACCAGAAAAAATGTTTGCTTGTTTTCCCAACAAACATATTGGCCCAGTTGCTTGTGGCGGCCATGTTGGATTTCCGGTCAGCGAGTGTAGGGATAGACACTTCCGGTTTCACTTTATGCCGAGCGGTGTTAGTGTAGAAGCTTTAAATAGGCTTTAATTATGTTGTGCACAAAGAATTAATATTATATTCTCCGTCATCTTTCTTTCTGTTAGGTTCACGGGTCCGGGACGGACCGGAGGAATCCGGATGCAAAAATCTTAGCTTAATGCATTTTCATTTTACATTCATAATGCACTTTCATCATATATTTTCACATAAAAATAAAAAATGTGCAAAAAGCTTAAAAAAACAAAACATGTTTGTAAAAGACTAAATCTAGATGGGATTCAGAAAGATGATTGAACACAGCGGGGGTAGATGAAGTCCATCAACACCTCTGGGCCGACAATTCTTTCTGAAACATTGGGCAATTTTGTGTAAGATGTGAAATAGCGCTCCTACAAAAGCAAAAACACACAAGTCAGGAAAACTCAGTGTTCGAAAAGCATGCTGGGAATGTGTTCTTACGTACTATGGAAAATTCAGTGTTCAATGGATAAAACGTTCCAATACAATATCTTGAAAAAGGGCTGTTCCAATGTTTTACGTTGTTTTAAACCTGCATGAGGAATGTTGATTGTACGCTTGGAGTATTTTTGAAAATATAAATTAAACAAATCTAAGAGACACTTTAATGCAACTCTGCAAACTGGCAGCTTTAAAGTTTGCGTTCTCAGACCCACATTGAGCCTCAGCTTTAATCGGAGATCAAAGAAAGAAGAAAGAAAGAAAGAAAGAAAGAAAGAAAGAAAGAAGTAAACCTTTGGGTCATAAGAACACAATATATACCATTTTATTAAAATGTCCTTGTGTTCACTTCAAACTAACTCTGATCCTTCAGTAAAGATGCTGAAGAAACCTTTGTTATTAAATCACAGCTGAAAAGGCTGTACTGCTTCATGAAGTGTGGAAACTGTCATACAGCTTCAGCTTTCAGGAATCACTGATTAACTAATATCTTTGAAACATTATAAATGCTGAAAAAGATCCATTTCTCTTCTGTGTCTTAAATAATCTGAGGCCAAACTTTCCTTCATGTAGATTGTTAGCCGAATCCTAACCTTTGCTCAAAATGTTGTTGTTGTTGTTTTTTTTTTTTGTTTTTTGGTTGTCAAAAGTTTCTCCAATAATGAGCAAAACAGAGACCCAAAGTGGTCTTAAAAAAGCAAACGGCCCAGAAGAGGCTGGAGCTGACAGGAGGAAACATTATATTACCATACCGCAGGAGGAAAATAACAGAGATAGAGAGCGATCTGAGTGTCAGACAGACACTGATTCTCCACAAGAGCTTTTAAAAGCTTCTGTCTTTCATTACAGCTGAGATCAATGAGTCTTCCATCATTCTGATTGGTGGAGGACGACGAGTGGGAGGAGCCTAGAGTAATCAGCTCCCTCTTTTCCAAAGTTTTCAGGTTAAAGTCGGTGAAATGGGGAAGTTTTGTAACATTTGTTCAGACTGTGAACAAATTTATGAAAAGTGAGATTTTTTGCACTGTGTCTGGACAGTGACAAACACATGAAATCTGATGTTTTCAACTTCTTGTTGGAGTGTCTTTGGAGTGTGTTTTGAGTTTTCCTAAGTTTTTAAACATTGTTTTATTTTATACACTTTCTTTTTATGTTCGAAATAAAGATTCAAATCAAATCAAAGAGCAGAACTTCAAATCCTTCATGGGCTTAAAAACAATCCATTCGTTGTATGTTAAAATACAATAAAAAGACTTTGATAAAAAAAAAAATAAAAAAATCCATTCAACAATTTCCCACAAGGTTTCCCCTAAGGCTGGCATACACTGTGTGATAAATCTGTGTGGCAGTCTGATCGTCGAGCTGCGATTTGTCTGCTCACATTATATGTGTGAAATATGAACGATGAATCCCTGTGAGGGGTTTGCCCCAATAAACCATGACATCATGTATCCAGAGATTGATATCCAGAGGATTTAGCATTTCCAATTTATGTATTCTATTATAAACCCTTTTACAGTCCATGTGATCAAATAGTTTGATCACGTGGACTGTATGTGTGTGTTTGTTGTGAACAGTCTCTACACATAGTAGTAATGCTTTGAATATTGTGGCTCTCTTGCTCGATTACTCCTGTCTGCCTCGCTGCCTGCTGTGAGTTTGGTTGCATCATGGCTCTCTAAGCCTCGTATTAGCTTTGTATTTCCTTCTGTTTGTCCGTATTTCTTTCTTTTATTCTATTCTGAATCATAATTAAACTCATATTTACAACTCGGACTGTTGGCCAGACGCGTCTCAAGCCATTATATAGGTGGAACCACAAATATGGTTGGTACGTTTGGTTGTTGAGCGAGACACTGCTTCACCGCTGCTCGCCATGTGATCGATTGCCAAACGCGTCGATTCGAATACACTCGATTACACTCACTTACAAACGAACATTTCCTTATACGTGCGTCTATATTACACCCGTACCACCAAAAGACGGATTATACCCAAGGCCTGAGTCATAAATAAGTATAAATACTAATAGCATCACTGGTTGCATCATTGCTAACATGGATGCATCATTGCTAACGCGAATGCGCATGCGATCGGTATTTGTGTTTGTAGCTCCGGAGAATTTCTTCATTAATCCCTGAATTTATTCTTTACCACTCATTTGTATACAAGCACTTTCTATTTTTATATCATGTGAACTTATCCTCAATACTATTCCTCATAAAAAAACAATTGGATTGCTTTGATATCGCTACTTATATCGAACCTTCCGAATCTCGGCTACTAGCCTTTAGCCCGCATTTTAGTTTGCATGTGAAAACTGCCAATCAAACGTTCGTTGAGTATGCGCTTGAGAAAAGCGCACTTTTTGATAAATGGTGTCACGCCAGCAAAACGACAGATTTTGAACAGCTTCGTGAACTCGTTTTGATTGAAGAGTTTAAAAATTCGTTACCCGAAAAAATTGTTGTGTATTTGAATGAGCAAAAAAGTTACGACTCTTGCGGCGGCTGCTGTGTGCTGATGAATTTGTATTAACGCACAAGAACGTATTTGTTGCACCTGCTTGTCGAGAAAAGTCAAATTTCGTGCATCCTGAGAGAATTTTTAACCCGTCGAAACCCTTGAATCCAGTAGTGCAACCTGACGATTGTGAGTGTTTTTATTGTCACGAACCGGGTCATTTGATTGCTGTATGCCCCGTTTTGAAGAAGAAAAATAGTGCTCAACCATATAAAGGAGTTGGTTTTGTACGAGCCATTACTAAACCGTCAAAACCAGAAATTGATGCAATTTTTGAACCTTTTCTTGGTCGAGGAATGATTTCCTTAACTGACCGGGAAAATGATCAAATGCCTAGTACAATGTTGCGTGATACAGGGACAGCGCAGTCATTTGTTTTGAGAAATTCGTTGCCATTTTTGGAGAAGACTTATTGTGGTTCGGACGTATTAGTGCAGGGAATTGCAATGCAGGTGGAAAAGGTTCCCTTGCATAAAATATATATTCGATCTGAGTGGGTAACTGGGTTCGTAAAGGTGGCTGTTCGTGCTGATTTACCTATAAATGGTGTTACTCTGATAATTGGAAATGACTTGGTAGGTGGAAAAGTTTTCCCTCTCCCTGAAGTCATTGAGAATCTGCTAGATGAAACATTTGTCGTGGGTAAACAAGATGTGGACGATTTGTCTGTGTTTCCTGCTTGTGTAATTACTCGGGCTCAATCACAAAAATTTCCCACTGTAGTTGATCTTTCTGACACCTTTCTTGTTGATGAAAACTTGATAGATTCTGGCCTGTTATTGTCTTGAGTCCGCGTCTAAACCGCTGTCCACGAGCAGTGGTGCTGAAGAGGGTTCCGCTGATTTGTTGCTTTCAGTAGATCGTACATTATTAATTGCAGAGCAAAAACAAGATCCGTCGCTCAAAGTTTGCCGAGATTCTGCTGTAAGTTCAAAGGAAATTGTGACGAAACAAGTCGGTTATTACTTCATGGATAGAGCATTAATGCGGAAATGGACACCGTCCGTGTCTGACAATTCAGGCTGGGACACGTATCAACTAGTAGTTCCTAAATGTTTTCGAGAACAAGTGTTAAGTGTGGCACATGATGGTGTGGCTGGACATTTAGGTGTGGCTAAAACCCTATATCGAGTTTTGCGTTATTTCTTTGGGCTTAAGATTAAGTCGGATGTTAAAACATATTGTAGATCATGTCACGTTTGTCAAATGGTTGGGAAGCCTAATCAGGTAATTTCTCCAGCACCCCTTAGGCCAATTCCTGCCATCGGAGAACCATTTGAGCGCATCATCCTGGATTGTGTCGGGCCGTTGCCAAAAACTAAAGCAGGTCAGGCTTACTTGCTTACGCTTATGTGCACAGCAACTCGTTATCCAGAGAGAGCTAAAGCCATTGTGAAAGCTTTAATGGTGTTCTTTTCTACGTTTGGTCTTCCGAAAATTGTTCAGACGGACCAAGGAACAAATTTTATGTCCCGGTTGTTTAATCAAATTTTGTCTCAGTTGAAGGTTAAACACATCGTTTCCAGTGCTTATCATCCCGAGTCTCAGGGAGCACTCGAACGATTCCACCAAACTTTGAAAACCATGTTACGCAGTTACTGTGTTGATTCAGAAAAAGAATGGGACGAAGGATTACCATTGCTGTTGTTTTCAGTACGTGAGACCATACAGCAATATTTGGGGTTTAGTCCCGCAGAGCTAGTTTTTGGGCATACGGTGCGAGGTCCCCTTAAACTGCTTAAAGATAACTGGCTGTCTGAAACAAAGCCATCTTTCAATCTTCTGGATTATGTGAGCTTGTTTCGAGAACGTCTGCATAAAGCTCGAGATCTGGCTCAGTCATCTTTGTTGAAGACTCAAAGTAAGATGAAAGAGAGTTTTGACAAGAAGGCAGTGGTTCGTTCTTTTGTGAAAGGTGACAAGGTTCTCGTTTTGTTACCACTTTTTTCTGGCTCTTCGTTCCAAGCAAAATTTTCCGGCCCTTATGTGGTGGAGCGAAAGCTCAGTGATACTGTCTATATCATTTGTACCCACGATCGACAGAGAAAAACCCGAGTGTGTCACATCAACATGTTGAAGCGTTATGTTGTTCGTGGTGAAAACAACGAGTTAAAAACTGCTGTTCCTGTTCCAGTTGCCTCGCTGTCTGTTGTATCACCTTTCTGTGGCGATGAGGATGGGTTAAATTTACGGAGTATGCCAGTGTCTAATGTCAGATTGAACAATTCCGAAATTTTGTCAGATCTTGATTCTCACTTATGTCATCTAACTGTAAACCAACGATCTGATATTATGAATTTGATCCAGTCTTTTCCAGGACTGTTTTCGGATGTGCCTACGCAGACAAGTGTTATTCAGCATGACATAGAAGTAAATGATCATCCACCCATTAAGCAACATGCTTATCGAGTTAATCCAGTGAAATGTATAATTCTCGAGTCTGAAGTAAAATATCTACTGGAAAATGAGTTTGCTGTTCCGAGCACAAGTGCTTGCAGTTCGCCTTGTCTACTTGTTCCGAAACCTGATGGAACCCATCAATTTTGTACGGATTACCGTAAGGTAAATGCAATCACGAAGCCTGACTCATATCCTTTGCCGTTAATGGAAGATTGTGTGGATGACGTCGGATTGGCTCAGTTTGTAACAAAGCTCGATCTTTTGAAAGGGTATTGGCAAGTTCCCTTAACTAAACGTGCAGCTGAAATATCTGCTTTTGTCACTCCTGACAACTTTCTGAGTTATACTGTGATGGCTTTCGGTCTTCGGAACGCCCCGGCGACTTTCAAGAGATTAATGAATACCATATTAGCTGATGTTAAGAATTGTAGTGTGGTGTAATTGTGGTGTATTCGGCTTACTGGAAAGAACACACAGACACGTTGTTCACGGTTTTCACGCGCCTGTTAAATGCTTCCCTTACGTTGAATTTGTCCAAGTGTGAGTTTGCCAAGGCAACTATCATGTATTTGGGTAAACGGGTTGGACAGGGACAAGTACGTCCTGCAGTCCAGAAAGTACAGGCGATTGTTGGTTTTCCTGTGCCTGAAACTAAGCGTGATCTTCGCCGTTTTTTAGGAATGGCTGGCTATTATAGATCATTTTGCCGAAATTTCTCTACTGTGGCTCTTCCACTAACTAATTTGCTCCGTACCTCACAAAAGTTTCTATGGTCTGACGAGTGTCAACATGCTTTTGAGGCTGTAAAAAGTCTGTTGTGTAGTGATCCAGTGTTGGCTGCTCCGAATTATTCACGTCCTTTCAAACTTGACGTTGACGCCAGTGCTGTCGGAGCTGGAGCAGTTCTCTTACAGGATGATATCCATGGGGTTGAGCATCCCGTAGCCTACTTTTCGAAAAAGTTTTTGCCATATCAGTTACACTATAGTACTATCGAAAAAGAAGCACTTGCTTTATTATTGGCGTTACAGCATTTTGAAGTGTATGTGGGGTCAAGTACTATGCCCGTGCTCGTTTTTACTGATCACAATCCCCTCGTGTTTCTGTCTCAAATGCGTAATGCCGATCAACAGATTATACGTTGGTCTCTGTTTATTCAAGATTTTAATCTCGAGATTCGCTACAAAAAGGGCAAGGACAATGTTTTAGCTGGCACTTTATCTCGTTCTTTTGTTTAAAAAAATTATTTTTGTTTCTGAAGAATAATTTTTTTTGTATGTGTGGGGGTGTTATGATCCTCGATATTTTGTTGTGTGTGGCTTGTTGGTGTTCTGTGTGTGCAGGGAGTGATTACAGCTGGCGG
>JAOTRC010032856.1:0-11065 GCA_027497675.1 Cyprinella lutrensis
AGAGAGACAGACAGAGAGACAGACACAGAGAGAGAGAGAGAGAGAGAGAGAGAGAGAGAGAGAGAGACAGAGAGAGAGAGAATAGGGAGGGGTAAAGAGGAAAGCACAGTCTCCCCCTGCCCTATATCTCCACAACGATATCCATACACACTCAAACGCCACTCGGCAAGCCGTCTCGTCATAGCAGCATCTCCACTTTATGCACCATACATGAACAGGACGAGTACACTCGGAAATATATACAATTGCTGTCGTGCGAGGAAGCAAAGAGAAAATAAAAGCCTCCGAAAAAAAAGCAAGTACTGCTGAACAAGCATTTTCACTAAGCGACAGTATCATATGAACAGCATGAAAATCCTACAAAATCCTAATTGAATAACATTCTTAAAAAATAGCAAGAATTATAGTTATAAGTAAATTGTAATACAATTAAATAGTTCCATGCTAACATATTTTGTTTTGAAATACATTATTAATAAATTATTATTCAGAAAACATTATCTTAATTGAGAGTATTTAACACAATCCCCATATTTAAAAAAAATATCTATACTGAAAGCTAAATTAAACATACAATAATCATGTATAAACTAAGGTTAGTCTGTGTTCAAACTGTACGTCAGAAACGGATGGAAGTTTGTTATTTAAAAAAAGCCTGAATTGTCTGTTTCAAATCCGGTACAAATGACGGATTATAGCGCCTATATCTGTAGGTTTGAGACGAAACTAAAAGAATTGAGACGTTCTGCCAAACCACAATGCAAACATATGCACAACTCAGTCAGACATTTTCTGTAACACGGCGACTATCCTTACAAGCAGCCCAACAAGCACACAAATATGCTCAGAGCCTGTAATAACACAGTGTTAAGTATATACACACAACTTGAATATGGACGCGAGTTACTAAACGCTTCGTGTTTAAGTGTTTCACGACCAGGTGAAACACAAAAGGCAAGACAGACGACAAATACTGCGACAATATGACTTCCTAGAAATGAGTCAACTGCCATCAAAATCACTGGCCGCAAAAGGATTAGCCCTGAATAGCCTATCCATGAGTTTTTGAAGAGTGAGTGAGATGGCAAAGACTTTGCCTGCTGTCTTTGTTTTGTCATGGTGAAAGCCAGAGCACAGAGAGAGAGAGAAAGAGGGGGGGGGGGGGAGCTAGGACGAGTGAGAGTCCACGCAGAGCATCTGAATTATACTATATATATTTTTTGTGTGACGCTTGTAATTATTGCTCCCCCTCTACTAGGGAGCCGAGAGACATTAAACCCCTGACTTATCTTTCCTGTTCCTCCCTCCATCCCTCCCTCGTTCTCTCTCCTAAAAACAGATAAACTGGGTTGCTCACAATGCCCCTTTTTAAACGGTTAGGAAAAGGGAAAATACTTAAATATAATAACAAAATCACACCCTTTAATTCTCCCTCACACACATAAATAGATTTCTGCAATTCTGTCGTAATACTTCTTTCTTGTGAAAAAAAACATATATAGATGGAAATGAATAAAACTACACTGCACACAGTCTTAACCTACACAAGTGTGTGTCTTCCCTGCGTTAGCTTCTGGTTCCTCTTGTTACGACACGTCGGGAAGGATAAAAAGGTCTTGGGATTTGTGTTTTTCTGACCTCTTCCCTGATTCCTTCGATATGGCCCGTGGCTATTTGACCCCGTCTATCCTCTCTCAACTCTTTTCGCATGCTTGCCTTCCTTCGTGAGCACTATCTCTCTTTCTCCCCTCCCCAAAAAATAAAATAAAAAAATCCATTACGTCAAACTAAGGACAAAAATCAAACACGCACTCTTTTCGGCTGCTCTTTTGATGGTCAAACTTGAGGTGCATTTGTATAGTCTCGCTAACCCCCACAATCTCTGTGTATTGTTTGACCTCAAAACATAACCCACCCCACTCTTTTCCCACTCTTCGCTGGCTTGGTAATGTTGGGTTTTTCCCTTCTCTTTCTTTTTTATCTTTCTTCCACTCACTCGGTGACCCCTGCTCCCTTGTTTCTTGCCGTCTGACCCCAAGTCTCTCAACCTCCCCCTCTCTTTCTTCCCCAACCCTGCACATCCATGAGCAACTCGCAAACAGTCAGTCAGCTCTGGGTCTGTCTGTCCTTCCATAGCATCTCTTCTGTTTTCTCGTTTTCTGTCTCACTGTGGGCTACATTGTATCATTGTTATGGATCCACATTTCAGTTTGTTCTTGTCAGTATAGCTTTGAAGGACTATCTATCTCTCAATAGCTCTTCGTTCACGCCACTTTTGAGGTCCCCATCTCATTTTTTGTGTTATTTTTTACATTTTTATTCATACTAGGCTACACCTGAGGTCTTCATTAAGTTTTAGCGTTATTAAAATTCGAGCCTCTCGTCTAGCTAGGCTATTTGTGGGGCAATTTCACCTCAATAGTCTAAGCTAGTTCGAGCTAACCGACCCGAAGTTGTTGGCGATGTTTATAATTCGAATAGTCTTTTTCGTCGTGTTTTTCTCCCTCAGGAGAACGTACGCAAGTTGTAAAATGTAATACTGATTTCGTTTTGTTGTCAACGTTGTTGAGATTATAATTCATCTCATTGTTTTGATTTTTACATTTACAAATTCACGCCGTGTGAGTGGGTTTCCAGTTTTAAGTCATTCGCCGTAATCGCCGTGTGTGTGTCGCGCGGCTCTTCGGGCTCTGAGCTCCGGCTGATCCGCTTCTGAGACCCGGGGCTCCGTCTATACCAAACACACTCCCCTAAACACTCACACACACTTCACACACACACACATGCCTATCGATTTGCATGTGACTCCGACTGGGAAGCAGCAAAGAGCAACTTTAACGTCGCTTGGAATGAAAAATAAAACGAGAAAAGACGGTGAAAGTGACAGAAGCGAAAAGTAGAGGAACTGAAATGCACAGCCAAGCAAAGGGCGGAGAAATCCACACTAGAAGAGACTCGAAAAAGTATCGATGGGGCGCAATATTGAGGATTTCTGCTCGCTAAATGAGGGAGGAAATGAAAGTAAAGGACGAACGAGCATATCGGTGTAAAAATGGGAAAAGCGGGCGACGCTTCCCGCTCAGCGGACGCGGACGGACTCGCAGGCTGGACTAAGACGCTCCTCTCCCGGCTACGATCGCGCAGAGCTCCCGCTACTCTCCCACCACCCTCGCACATCGACACCCTGTCAAAAAGCTCTTTCTTGACACTATTCGGTCCTTTTGTGACCCGTGTGAATACATGAACGTGCAGAAGTGTGTTTTAAATCCAACTGTTTGGAAAAAGGAATCGCTGTCTTGCCCTTTTCTTTTCTTCCAGACACGAGAAGAGCGAGGACGAAGCCAGATGTAAACACAGGTAACGATACTAATAAACGGCAGCAAATAAAAGGAACTTGCATGAAAATAACTTGCGATCGCCTGTTCTTGATCCTGCTAGGAGAACAGGCGAAGCCGGGGCTGGTACGGCGAAATCCCGAAAGCCATCGCTTTAGTCTGTTATTGAAACTAAATAGAATCGCAAACGCTAAGAGAAAGACAGAAAGAAAGAGAAAGCAAAGTTACAACTTACAATGTTTGGCTGCCGCTTTGAGATCCTTGCTTTTTAATCCAGTATTGAGACGCTTTGGCTAAAGATCCCATCAAGGCAGTCCCTTTTGGTCAGTTTGCGTTTAGGATGATGGTAAAAGAAAGATCATTGTTGTTGCGGAGAGTAAAAACCCGGAGTATTAGTTGTAAAGGCAATATAAAAATAATTTGGATGCAAAGCAGGCGATGAGTCTTGTGTTAGAGGGAGAGAGGAAGAGGTGAAAGTGAGATCTGATGATTGAAAAGAAAAAAACTCTTTGGATCTTTATTCCTGCTAATTAGTTTCCTGCAAAAAATGGCTGTGATTAATTCAGTGCGCATGTGCTTCATTACACAGGCACGACGGGAAGGGCTAATTAGCCACCTTCTGGATCAATAAGATTCAGCAGAGAGCCGAGGAGAGAGAGAGGGAGGAGGGAGATAGAGGAGGGAGGGAGGGATGGAGGGATAGATGGAGAACGAGAAAGAGGAAAGTAGTGATCGGGAATTGAAAATATGGAATTAAGTACAGCACAAAGTAAGAGTTGGATGAGAAGGAAGACACTGAAAGTTAATAGCGGGGAGGCGCGCGCGCGCAGCCCCTCTTCTGCACAGTGTTATTCGGTCGCGAGCGCTAGTTTAGATTTAAAAATCAAAACGTGTATGTTTATGAAATAAAACAGCGCAGTTTTAACCTCGAATGCGGGATGTTTAGAGCGCTTACAAACACCGACAAGTTCGTCACACTTTCGGTTGCCTCTTATTTAAGAGAATCATCTCATGACAGGATTAACACTGTTTAGATTTAGATTTTTTTTTCTTTTAGAGTAAGCTAAAGTGAAACAAAGGCGGCTTTATGCGGACACTAATAAAACGCAACTCTCTTAGTCATTGCAAATGTTAAATAAGCTAAATACATCTAGTGTGTTGTATTGTGACCAACTTAAAACATGCCGAAAATAATAGGCTACTTTTAAAAGGCATGTAACAATACGTATTTTGCACAAACTCTATGCATTGACAAATAATTGAGAAATGTATATAAAAAAAAATAATAATCTGATTGTGGGGCTGAGCCTCTAAACTTCTGTATAGAAACGTACATGAGCTATTAAAACACTGCGCAAACTTAAATGTGATTACAGTATTTTTGCATGCATGTTAACCATTTAGATTATCTGCATTTTTAGTGTTTTTATTTTCGAATTAGCAACACATGCATGTGACATAACACGTTATAAAGTAGCAATCTGAAGTGCAATAAATTAAATATGACTTTTATCTATCGTAATAACACCTGAATATACTATAATAGCCTGTGTCCCATAGATCCTGAGATGAGTGCACGAGGAGGAATCAAGACATTGCAACCGAATGCGAGGAAAAGAACTGTGCAAAAACTAAACAGTGCAAAATCAACATCTTCCCTCTTTTTACCTTTTCAGGACGAATTGAAATAATTCCTGTTAGAATCAAACGCAATGTAGGTTATATAGATGCTTTAATTTATTGACTTTGAGACGAGCAGTGCATGATAAAGAGATGCTTCTTCAGATATTATCTTTAGGAGTATAGACTCGATAGAAAGCTGAACCAAAAAGCACTGTATATATTTTAGGCATATGAAAAATCGTAATACATGCAATTCTCTGTTTCTGTTCCCCTCTTCCTCTCTCTCTCTCCCTCTCAGTAACACACAGTAGGTGAAGAGAGAGAGAGAGAGAGAGTGCAATGTAAAAATCACAAGTTCTTTAATAAACAGTTTTGCTCCTGTAATTTAGATACTTTATGCAACATTACTCTAAACAGCTAAACGTGTTGTTTTTTACTTCAATTTAAAAAGAATGGCATTTGAAAATACGTAATGTTTATTTAGTTGTACATTTCAATACCATGCAAATCGTTCCTTAAACAGTCACCGGCGTATAATGATACGTTATGTGTTACATGCTTTTTTAACTTTATTTATTTTTTTATAATTCTCGATAAGTAGTGTAACTTTCAAGCGCGCGCATTCAAAGAGGTGGCATTTGATCAATAGTAACAACTGTAGTATAGATCGGTGGGTTTCTCCACAGGTTTGCTTTTTTTTTTTTTTTTTTTTTTTTTTTTTTTAAATTTTCCCCAAAACAATTCTCCTACTCTTGGTGGTCACTTAAGACGCCCTCTTTCCGAATCAAAAGCGTGTATCCCAATTCCGACCTTTGAGTCCTGGCCAGTGTCCTTTCTCATGATAATTCTATTGTTGATTCTCACTAAAGAAATGACAATTCCTCTCTCTCTCTCAATGACTACTTTCACTATTGACAACTCTAAGGGGCCCTAATCCTGCCAAATACAACTAACCTGCTGTTATCGATTACATCATGTTTATTGGAAAATTATCAGGCTATCAACTTTTTACTTGTGTTTTGTTTCTCCTCTAATGGTTGCACAACGAAATTTAGACAATGAGAATTTTGCCGAATTGTTTTTTTTTTCATAATGCATGGAAACAAATTCAATACAGCATGTATCTGAAATAACACTAATAAATATGTGTATTGTGTGATGTGTGTATCGTTGAAGTGGTCATACAACATGCAATAATGCTAACAAGAATGTCATATTTCAATGTAATAACATTGCAGTACAATGTTGTGTTTTAATAAATATTTAGAATATAATAAGCATTGTATTTTATTTTATTTCAACATCATGTCAGGTCATATTGAATATGTTGGAGAGCATGCAGTCATTTGGGATTTTCAAGGAAACACACCTATGAAACCCACTGCACTGACGCATTATCTCAAACGGCTATCGATGCATTATGCAAACAATAGCAATATTAAACACTTTTCCGTGGAATAAACGCGCGCGTGTGCGTGTGTGTATGGATAGCGCGTGTGTGCATGCACGCGTAAATGCAGGTTCTTGTTTTAAAAGCATATATTTTATTATTGCTGACGCGTGTGGTGCATAGATATGTGAAATATCAAGCAGGACTACACACTCGCAGAAACTAACTTCCGACACGTGCGAGGAAAAACAGAAGTGACAAATGAAAAGTTACAAAATAAAACGTCGATGTGTTTGATGTGCATGCAGATTTTTTTGCCTTGAGAGAATCTTCAGGATTGGTGATGTGCTTGCTCTCTTGTGGAAGAGGGATTGTAAAAATGAATGAATGGAAAATAGAGCGCGTGAACAGTTCGAGGGGCAGTGAGATAATAAGAGGCCGGCGCGTGAAAAGGAACAGAATCAGAGCTTGTCTGTCGCTTTGTAACCTGCCATGCCCAATCTAAGCACATTTGAATATGCAGTGTGGTCCTGTCTGGCGTTTGATAGCCGAATTTATGGACGCAAATATCAGCTCAGCTTCGTTTTCCTCAACATTTACACGCGTAATCGTCATTGCATGCTCTTTTAATAGAGACTAAATGTGTTTCTTATCTGTTAGGTCCAATCAATCGCGAATGCTCTGTCCTAAAAATGACTGGGGATGACTGAACAGACATCCAAATATGCATGACCAACCCCTCATGGTGAACATGCTGATTGATCTGGCTAGAGATGTGTGCGTAAACTTCGGCCCATCGCCGTGCAAACAATGAATTCCACATATGAACCCTAAACTGCAGCAACAAAATCGCAATCCGTTGCCATTTTAGTTATGCTGAAAACAAAATGCTAAAGACAAAAATTATAACAAAAACTAAAAAAAAATCAATGTGCGTGTAGGCCTATGCATTTTTTTAAGTATAGGCCTATTTCAAAAACCTCGTGCCACCATTGAAAAAATGCAAAGACAGCTGCCTAAGAGCCATAAAAGGCGCACAATTTAGTCCAGGTTAAATACATATTGGAAAGGAAATTTTGTCACTGCATTAAAATGGAAGCAAGTTCAAGTCGAATTCGCATAGAGCCATCACATCTCCATGCGTCCCTAATGAAACAACATCGCGCTTAATTGACTTTTTTCTGCATGTTTAACTAAATGCAACTTAGTCACCAGTCAACAGCAAAGGCTTTTTGGGAATGGGCCCTCCAACGGGCGCGGATGGGCAGGTGAGAGCTGTGGCGCATGGATGGTCAGGATCACACACTGGGACTCAGAAGCATTGACTGCGCAAGAGCATTGTCCGGCCTGAAGCCGCGGGTGGCGGCATGGGGCAGGACGTGTTACCAGGTGCAATGGCAGCGCCCTCTTATGTTCACTCTGACCAAGGGGCTCACACACACCACATGAACCTGCCTTGTCAGGGATATATGTTCCCTATCTGCCATCTTCAGCTGATCTATACCTGTCCTATGTCACCGGACTGCGTCAAATCAAGCACACATATGCATAAAGGTAAATGTCTGATTGCAAATGAATAGATTCCCTGCTTCAAATGTGATCCACCGGCATCAAACATCTTAACTTTACGCTTTACGAGTGTGACGCGCGCGACTGGGGAGCGTTTTAGTGTGTGTGTGCATGTGTGTGTGAGTGTTCGAGTTTTTTGGGGGGCAATTTTAAAGCTGATAAACAAAATATCATGACTTGGGGAAAACAATCTGATATGATGGAAATCATAAATAATAATAATGCAGAAAACAACCGCACTGTATAAATAAATAAACGCAGCGAGACAGAATAAATAATATTGCACTTACTGCAAAATTATTTTATGACTGTGTAACATCATGCTTCACGTAGATAAAACGGCATTGGTCTTATTATGATATAAATCAGCTCGCAGATATGATAAGCAGGCGAGTGAATCAAATGTGATGCGCGTCAAAGGAATGTCTTAATTATCATCACATTTAAGACAAACAGAACAAGCATCGTTATTTTTTACACATGAAAACATGCCATCTCGTATTTCAAATGTCACTATAATGTTTGAAAAAGACGCTGTTTTATGTAGGCTACATGATTATTGTGTAGCTAATGTAGAATGCTACTCCTTCCTAAACTATAAACATTTAAATGAACCATTAAACCTGTCAATAAATACACACTTGTAATGAGAATGATGTTTTACAGATACACAATCTGATACTATAAAGCACAAATATGTCCAATGTGAGAGAGGTGGACGCTCTTAATTAACGCAAAATGTCTGATACGTGGATAAAATGAAAAAATATATTGCTTGTACTGTGTCAAAACGCACTTTATATTCACTAATATTTGGATATTTCAACGTTTATGCTCATGAATGCAACATAGGGCTGTAAATGGCTAAATATGTTCGTGTCTTTTTGTTTTGTGCTGTTAAACGTCATCTGTCTGTTCTCTATATACCGCAATGTCTGCAAATAAAAAGCAAAAATCAAATATCATGCGTTTTTAAATTGATTTAAATAAGCATTATTTTAAAATTAATTAACTAATTAATTAAGGAGAAACGTTCCTGGTAATAGCCAACATAGTTTCTTGTTTTGGGTAGATGGTCGGACGAACATTTTAAAGAACGCACAACAGAAAGAATAATGTATCATTTTAATTATTTATAAATATAAAAAAGTTAATTTACATCATAATCACTAATTAATCAAAGTTACAAAAATAGGTCATATCTTGTGCTTCTCTAAAAAAAAAGCACGCACTAATTTTTTTGATTGAGTAATTAATTAATTATGCATATTTTTTTCTCTTTAAATTAATTTATATTTGCCATTACATTACATTCTAATACTGATTTGGATCGGTAAAGTTACCTAACACTGCGTGTAATTCGAAAACATAATTAACATAGGCCTATTTGAACTCTAATTGTCGCTAAATAAATTATGCAATAAAATAAAGAAACAACGAGGATTTTTAAAATCACAACGTTATATTTGCATACAAACCGGTAAAATGGTGTGTCAGGCTCGGTTTCATTCGAGGCTTGCTTGCTCAGAAGCATAAACGGTCCAGATGTAGGCAATAAATGGATAATATAGCAATTTGGAAAATATTTAAAAACAAAAATAATTTAGCCTATTATACCCTCTTAAAATAACAGTGAAAAAGCCGATTGAATAATATCAGTGTATCATAAAACACCTGCGTGCATCTGTCTCTCTGTCTATGTGTGTCTGTGTGTGTGTGTGTGTGTGTGTGTGTGTCACCGATCATCTTATTATTACTTTAATCCAAAATCTACCAGGGCATTTTGTTGGCTAAATTTGATCATTATTAGGCTATTATTATTATTTTTCTCGATATAAGACACGAGCTATATAAGAAGCAACACGCCCTCATATATGCATATGTTTCTCAGTAAGTGTATTATCTTCATAAACCAGCAAAAGCACATTCACAGAAACCTTTAAAAATCCAGGACGGGATTCACTGTCTGCGCGGTTTAGCAGTACAAATGTCTCTGTTCACGGTCGTGCAACAATCAGAAAGAAAAGCAGCCTGGAGCAAGTCTGCGTCCAGACGAGCTACAACTGCAAACCAGCTCATCCCCATACCGCCGATTCTCTGCAACCTCCATTTTATCTTTGTGCAGGTAAGAGAATAACAAACATAAATCTCAGGAATCAAGCAAAAGAAGTGAAGATACTTCCCTGCATTGAGCAAAGCATGCAATCTGCGTATTTCAGGCCTGCGTTTTCACTAAATTGAACAATTCACATATGAGCATATAATAATAAACAAATGGCCACCTGACTGACCAGTCCATAAAATAAAGAGAAAACACATATTTATAGAAAAATACGGTTTGTGAAAGCAAATAGGTCTATATGTCCACATGTTCCCAAACAAGTTTCATGTATAGCAGATGGAAGCAACACTGAAGGGCAACGGCGACGTAGGGCTCCCGCCAAGGGTCACCGTGCAAATCCTTCCCCACTTCCATCATCTGACAGCTATGGCAGGATTATGGCCAAAGCTTTTGCTCAGGAAATCATTTCATCTCAAAAGAGAAGACCCCGAGTCTCCAAACGAGAAATACAGTGATTTCGTGACCCAAATGCCACGAATAGTTAGCTTAGAAATTAGACAGATGACATTTTGTTGACAAATCTTTTCAAAGACAAATGAAAGAACAAACCCAGGAACAAATTCTACCATGCTGCCTTGTTTAAATGTGTGTGTGCTGGATTTTAAAGCCTCACAATTATCATGTAAACATATAGAAACAAGTTAGCTGTTAACCATCTAAAGTCATTAAGACCTAATTTAATTGTGTGTAAAATATTTAAATATGTAAATTAAATATATAGCTAAATAATTCAGTGAAACATGTTGAAGACGGAAATTATGTCAAGTCTGAGTAAACAGAAAAGTGACAATGCAGACAAAACAAATGTCGTATTGTAACAACGATTTGTAATGCATTTCTGAACCTAATATAATGGTAACACTTTTTCATAATGGTCAACATATTTTTTTTTAAATCACTTTAATAGCTATTAATTAGGGCTGTCAAAACGATTAATCGCGATTAATCACATCCAAAATAAAAATTTGTGTTTACATAATATATGTGGGGGCACTGTGTATAATTATTTTAGATATATAAATACAC
>JAOTRC010032861.1:0-11061 GCA_027497675.1 Cyprinella lutrensis
TTCATTTTGTTACCTTTTGTTTTGGACAAACAAACATTTTAATATATTTATATATATATTTTAGTTTAGTAATTATTATGGTAACACTTTAGAATACTGTTGCTTCATTAATGGATAATTAATAACGAATGAGTAACACACTATAAACATTCTAGTAACTAGTATTAACTAAAAAGAAACTCTTAACAAATTACAATTAATAGCGTTCAGTCAAATATGGTATAGTTCACTTTTGGCTAATCAGTAACTGTTATTACAAAAATATAGATTTTGTAAGATTTTGAGCAGTAATTCATTCCATTGGATTTCCTTTAGAAAGATGTTGTAACACTTGAGTCATTACTATCCAAAACCTTAAAAAAACTTTAAAGTTATCTAGCTTTTCACTTTAGTATACTGATCCAAATTATTAGTAGCTCTAATGTATGTATTAACACTTGATTCATTACTAATAGGTTACCATTATAATGTTCTTAGTAGTCTTCAGTGATGTATGAAACATGTTAGTTACAGATTAGCTAATAGTGAACTACTACATCCGACTGAGCGCTATTACTTGGGTTACTAATTTGTTAATTAGAGTTCCTTGATAGTTAATAGTAGAATGTTAATAGTGTGTTACTCGTTTGTTCCTGTGTAGATGTCCGTTAATGCAAGAACGGTATTATAAAGTGTTATCATTTATTATTATTATAATTTTTTTTGTTGTTGAGTATATTCACCTGCAGTTCTTGTTACCTTTCATGCCAAACGAGAGGTTATTTGTGCACTTGTTTTGTGTCTGAACGAATTGTGTGTTTGATATGTGCGCCCACTGGAAGTGGATACAGCAGATGTGTGGCGCTGGGGCCCCCGGCTGCTGCCAGCTCCTGGGATCCTGTGTTGACAAGTGCCTTCAGGTGCACAACACTCCCCATTACACACATAACAGAGTTAGTCCCTGACACGGAACTAGAGCCAGGGAGCGCAGCTAGAGCCATGTGTGTGCGCGCATGTGAGTTTTAAACATGATGAATTGGGAAGAAGAGTTTGAAATGCGCAAGAATTGTTGGTTGTTAACCAATACTTGTTCTGAAAGTATTTGACATCAACAGACATTCAGTGTTGAAAAACTTGGCCTGCTTAGTCATATGAGGTAAGCGCCAAAAAAAAAAAAAAAAAAAAAAAACCACCAATTTAATTGTGATTGCTTTCTCACTAGCAGTTTAGCTATTTTTGAGCACATTTGTCATATATAAAACAGTCACATAAAAATAAAATATATATTTTTTTAAATATACTATATTTGCAGAAATATTTTTTTACAAAGATAAATAAATAGGAATTAACCTCTGAACTATTTTATTTTAATATTAAATCCAATAAACACATTTTATCATCTTCTTTAAGAATGTGTTAAAGCCCCATTAGTTTTAAATATCAGTGACAAATTAGTTAATGGTATATTAAAACAAACATATCTATTTTGTGTTAACACTAGATCTTCAAAGTGTTACTGAATCTTTCTGAATGGAAGACAGCATTGTTTCCCTGAGAAATATATGTGCGGGTCTCCATATGAATATGCATCAATTAAATCTGAAATAAAGGGAAAGGACAATTTATTGCTCTAAGGATTTATTCAATTTAACTCTGTAATTGCTTGCAATTCACTTGCTCATTATAGTACAATTTAGTGCATTTAACAGCAGCTGTTATAGAGTTAATGACAAGAGCTATAGGGAGGATCTACATTATCCCAAATGACTCTGTGCAAGGTGTAATTCCACACTCAAACACTCATTCAGCATACAGGAACTCACGAATGAGGTATAAAAAGAGTGCACATTTTAAAATAAGAGAGTGAGGGAGCAATCATGGATTTCTTTACTTGAATAACAATTAACCAATATAAACTGATTCAAAGAATGGATCATATACTGTATACTTTATTAAAAAAAAACATTGAAAAGTACAGCAGCTAACAGGGTCTGATATAATCTCACGAAAATGTGGCCAGGTCACATTTCACCAGTCTCAAGAAACAATATATATAATAAGAACAATTTTTTTTTAAAAAAGGTAGATTGATTGATTGATTGATTGAAATCTCAATTTTGAGATTGATATCTCAAAAAAGGTAGATTAATTGATTAATTTATAATTATTTTTTATTTGTATTTATATCAAGATAAATGAAATGCAGCACAGCAAATACAATTTAAGCTATATTATACAATTTTATGACCAAAATTAAAGTCATTATATCACTGGCTATTGTGCATTTTTTTCAGAATTCTTTTTTATAAATAAAACATTATTTTAAATTTCTTTCTGTTGATTTAGGTGTGAAATGTTGTATAACCAATATGTTCCTGACAGGTTTTGTGAAGTTCACAACTTTTGATGATTATAGTAATAATATCCCTTTAAAGCTTGAAATTGCATTTGAGCTGACATACTTTAATAGTATCGTTTGGTCATCAAGTCGACTAGTCTGTCTGCTATTTCATAGATTAGATTATTGTGGTTGTTCATATATTGAATCTTGTATTTATGAACTTCTCGATCTCTATCTCTCTCTGTGTGTGTGTGTCAGTCACTATTCTAAAGGTTTTCAGACTGTGTGAACTGACTGTTAAGATGCCTTTGAGCGGTGGCTGTGTTTTCTGTCTGATTGTTTACCACTCCCCCCCCCCCCCCTCTCTGTCTCTCTCTTTCTCTCTGCTGTAAGTCTAAAATTTTAATTATGCTGCCTGACAGGCTCAGTGCATGATACACGGCCATGCATCCATCACAAAGCGAGGGCCAGTGGCGGCCCATGCCTTGCCTGGTTCCTGAACGCCAGAGCAAGGGCTGAGCAGCAGGTGCCATATTACTGTGTACAGAAAAGCAATTAGGAAGCATATTGGATGAATGAGGAGTGCATTAATATTAGCGAGTACATTTGTCAGTGGGCTTGATGCGAGTCTTTTTCTTTTCTTTATGCAACATTAAGATTGTGGCGCTCATAAATTCTCTGCTTAAATTGCCATCTGTTTCCCTGTCAGGGCACTCCGAGACTCTGAGAAGAGAGGAGGGGGATAGGAAAGTTTTCTTTTTTCCTCTCTCTCTCTCTCCGCTCACTCACTCCCCTTCACTGTCCTCACTCTTTTTACTCACTCACTCCCTCTTTCACTCACTCACTCATGCATCTGATCTCTCTGTTCTTTCTTTAGCTTTACAATTAATCAAATGGTTTGACATGCTAAATGGATAGTTCGCCTAAATATGAAAATTTTGCGATTGTTTACTCATCCTCATGTCAAAAGGAAAGTTTAACGGAATGTGCATGCTGCTCTTTTCAACTTTTCAATTCAATGTGAGTGAATGGTGACCAGTCAGACTCCAAAAATGTCAAAACAGCATAATAAAAGTAATCCGTAAACTGTTCATGTGTTATATTATTATTAAAATATTTCTTTAGCCACACGACGGCTTTTGTCTAAGGAAAAGCTTCGCAACTTCCCTTCACAACTGCTTTCAAATCTCAATCACGTATGATATTCACATCGGCCACATAAAGATGTGTCAAGATGTCATCAAGATGTAGATGATGCCAAATGTCATTGCTTCCTAAGTATCTTGCAACTGAACGTGATTCATGTTCATATTTAAATCACACAAATGAGATTTGAGAGGAACATTTGAACTCGAAATTCAGTCCGTCCCTCATACAAAGTGACCCAAATTCAATTATTAATTTATTGATTGAGTTATTGGGTAATTGGACTACTTATGCCTTTCAGGTGGCATGTTCTCAGGTGATAAACAGTGCATAATCACAGAATTGCTAAGCAAACGCCACTGTTTCGGTCTATGCTTCCTGTCTGTTTCATCCAGATATTTTCACTGCTGAAATTTCAATTTCACTTCCATTGTTTGGAAAAAAAAACAGCCATGATAATCTACGAAACTGGGAGAGAGAAATGCAAAGGGGAGAGATCATTCTAGTTTGGAACAACAGGAGGGTGAGTAAGTTCCTTCAACCTTTTGCTCGTTGTTTGAGCCCTGTCGGCATCCCTAAATCAGATTTGTTTAGCATTTTTCTTGTAGAGGAGATGTTTTTAAGTCGATTTTATATTTAATTAAGTCAACATGCGGACTGTAAAATATTCCTTGGCAAGAGCATGTTAAAAGCACGGATTAAGCCGGTGTGGCTTTTGGGAAAAAGGAAAACTGTCTGTCCTCCCCTTTTTTTTTATTGTCTTTAACCCGAAGAGGAAGAGCTGCTCGTCGCTCACTCTTTTTGGCACGATGGCCACATTCTCAGGGCTATCATCTCAATAACACGGACGGCTTAATGACGGCACGTCCAAGTGCTGTCACAGGGAGATTACTGTCAGTGCGTCCCATGCCCGCAGGGGATGTGGGGGTGTGCTGAGCTCGATTGGAGGGGGGCAAGGGGGGATAGCATAGAACCCCATGATAATTAGCCAGCCTGCAGTGTGCGTAAAGCAGTCTGAACAGCCAGTAGAGCGGCAGAGAGGGCAGTGTGTTCACTCTTTGTGTATCTGTTCTCTCTTCCTTTTGACTTCAACTCTGCCCAGTCGAGTGAGACTGCTGGGAGTGGTACTTGGGCACTGTTACAACGCTTGAGACAGGTATAGCGGGTAACTGGTGACTTAGCAGACAATATGTGGTTCTTTACAGCTAATTTGATTCAAGCAAATGTAGATTACTTGAAGATATTAGTGCAGTGTTGAACAAATCAGCGCCTCTGTGGAGCTGTCATGTGGCTTTGAACAACAGATCACATGTCATTAAACATCCACGACCCCTACCAGCCCTATCATCGCAGACCGTTAATACACCCTTCAAATGCGCACAACTTGGGCGAGGATTTCTGTACACTCTGGGCTTTGTTTGCTCATTTTAATATGAGTCAGTGGCCGCCAAATCTGACCCTCCAACGCGGTTGCGTTCACGCTGGCTGCCTGTTATTAAAACATTTTCCCTTTTGAGAATTATATTCAAATAATTCTGTTGCCAGTGTTGTCAGCCAGCTACGATTTAACTGACTTGTCAGTAGCTAGCTGCCATAATCTGTATTACAGGCACTGGCACAAAGATTAAAGATCAAGAGATTTTAGGAAAAAGGACATTTATGTGGCAGAATTCCTCTGTAAATAGACTTTAAATGTGGGTTACTTTTAAAATACCCCCTTGCTTGAGGCTTGAGGTTTATGCCTGGAAAACTGTGGTGTCCCATTTGAAAAGAGAAGACAGACTTGGCATATTCTCTATTTACTTAGGATTTCTCTTTAATATTATTTAATTGTATTGGCTTATCACCTTAAAGCAGACTTGCTTATGGGATTTTTACAATATGGCTTGGATCATTGAGAGAGCCAGACCCAGAATTGGTTTAATCTAAATGTTGAACTAAATCAATTATAATCAAATATAGCTATGTGTTGTTGATGCTGTTTTCCCTTCACAACGATTAAACAGTCAACAATTAAACGGTCAAAGGGTTGGTGATTTTTTTTCTTTTTTTGAAAGACAAAAGAGCCATTACACCAGTCATCAGTGTCACGTGATCCTGAACTCATTCTTATATGCTGCTTAATATTTTATTTGAAGATATGATACTGTGAAACCTTTTTTTAAGAGTTATTTGATGAATAGTAAGTTTAAAAGAACATACTTTTTAAAATCTTTTGTAACATTATAAATGCATTTGCTGAATCAAATGATTCATTTTTTTTATTTTAAGCTTACTGCCTATTTAACACTTTTTGATACTTAACTGGACAAAGAAACAGTCATAGATTCAAATTTTTTGTACTATTTTTGATTTATTATTTGTCAAGTCACTGTGACTGGCAACCTGAAAATTTATTATAATAATATCGAAGGGGGTTTCAGTCTCTGATTTCTTTTACGAACTGTTCTTAACACTCAAACTATTATTGCCACAGATTTGGTTGGGTGTACAATGGAATAAAAGAAATGTCAGCCAAAAAAGATTTGATCCTCACTTAAATTAAATATATTTTTCTCTATTACTCCTAATATTTCTGAAATCCACATTGTTTATTTCATTTCATAGCCATGCAACTTTCTACAACAGTGTTCAGTAATTTAGGATTCCTCAGTTCTGGGTATAAAATTTAGAAACCAGAGCTTTTGGATCATGCGTACCCCTGGCATACAGTGTCTGTTAAAGCTCATAGCAGCGTATCTCTGTGTGTGAGTCCACAATTGCAAGTACCCGAGGCTTGTCTGTCTTTGGCATAAATCACATTGGTAACAAGACCAAGTTTATCTCTCCTGTAGTGCGACTGAAGCTCTCAACAGGTCTGTGCATGATCCGGCGCTATTACGCTGTCTAATACCTTCTCATTGTTATTCATGGACTATAACATGGCTCGTTTTTTTTCCTCCGCTCTTGCCTTCCCCACAGCTCCATTTATGAATTGCTGTAACCTCTTTTAAGAGTGCCGTCTAATTGATCTAATTCAGCGCTAACGGATGTTCTCTGTTATTACAGATGATCTTGGAGGCAAAGTTGGTAAAAGCATTAATAATCTGCACTCGTTGTGCAGTGCCGTGGCACGCTTGAACGTGCCGGGGGGTAATCATGCAGTCTATAGGGGGCGCATGAAGCCATTAATAATATTAAGGGAGATTGTTCAGCCCACAGTCACTCACCTAGTCTAAATGGAAGGCTGTAGGTGGGATTCAATGCCATACTGGTAGTACCAGATACAGGAAGCCACAAACTCGCACCGGCGTATCCTCATGTTTTGTATCTGACATCCTATCGCAAACCCACACTCCACTCAAAAGAGCAGTTGTTCCACACCATGATGATGGTCTGGGACTCCTCTACACCACGAAGCCTGGATCTCTTCTCAAATCTCTCATGAGAATTGTTTGCTAGCTTGGCGAAGGTTGTTTGATATTTCCTAGCTGATCTGGACTTTTTTCTCTCTCTCCTTTGCCTCCTAATTCGCAGTATGATGACAATAACTTGCACGACAGCCTTAGCGAGACCTTTCGAAATGCTGCCGGCCGCCCACTCCCGTCAAGGTCGCCACTAAAAGGCGTCTCACTCTTCTCCCAGTGGCTTCTCCTTTGCGCAGACTCGTCGGCTTGCCCTGAAAGATATAATTTTCTTCAAATGCACCTCACGGACTAGTTTGTCTATTTCCGTGGTGCCCTTTTCCAATATGAGGCAGAGACTCTACATAGCAGCGACTTGCGCAAATCACACAGCAGGGCCGGGATCTGAGAGGGACAATTTGCCAGCTGTATGCATGAGTAAGCAGGGAATTTCTTCATCCATTTAGAGTGACCAGACTGCTCCCTGACAAGAAGATGAGAGAGAGAAAGAGAGAGAATGTAGAATCACTTTTGCTCCCTAACACGGTCCTGTGAGGGAACTGCCTTCAGATGGCTTTTGCCATGTCTGATCTTTCTCTCTGGCCAAATTTGGTTTTCTATAATCTCTACCGGTGCTTTGTGACAGGGTAGGGAGCCCATTCAAATTCTGTTATATTGGTCATATGTAAGTATATATTCTTTATTTCATGATTTTGCAGTCTGACAGGTACTGTGGGGACACAATACTTTAAAAAGTAAGTGCAAAATACTATATATTTATACTTCTGTTGGGTCCACCTTGTCGAGTCAGTCAAGTCCTTAACCAATTGATGTTGTGATGTTTATCTTTTCTTCATTTTATGTTGCTACTTAATTTTCATCTTTCATGTTATGCATGATGTGGAATCAACTGTACGCTGAAAAATATGTCCAAAAAGTCCTTGTCAACTTCATAATTGCACTCGAGTCCGGACTTGACACATACTGTACACACATATTCAGCTGTGCCATCATGGGAATAAATTGAATTTTAAAATATATTAAAATAGAAAACAGTATTTGAAATTGTAATTATAGTTCACAATATTGCAGTTAGTATATTTTTCATCAAATAAATGCAGCCTTGGTGAGCATAAAATACTTATTTCAGAAACAATACACATTTTTTTCCAATCCTATTTAAAAGCAGTAACCACCACCACCAGCAGCATATTTTTCCACCAGTTTTCAGCATATTTAGAAACTCCTTCTGTACTGTTTAAAAAAAATAAAAAATAAATATCCTTTGTTTGTGCTATCTCATGTAGTGAACAATCAATAGATAGAAACCAATGTGTCTTTCTTCAGGATGAGAGGTTCTGTTATTGCTTGGTGTTTTTTCAATCAGGAGGGCAGTGTGCCCTGTGATTTTTACCCAACCAAACCTGAGTAGAAGAGCAGGCTCTATTCAGAGCAGACTGAATTGGCAGGTTACATTTCTCACAGCATGAAAACTTGAGTGGTCCCACATCTTGAATGAAAGAATGTGTAAATCCTTCCTTTTCTACTTTAAAAATCATGGTGGCTGAAGTGGTCACTTCTTACCAGTCTACTTCAGTGAGACTCTTAGTGCAGGATGTCTGCGGTACAGCTTAGATCGGGCCCAAAAAATTAAGCCCAACCCGACCTGAGCCTGCGCACGCCGTGTCCGAGCCCGGCCCGACCTGACCCGATAAGTATTGTGTGGTATAATAAGTATTATTACATTTATCACCCCCATAAATTGAATTAAAAGTTGATAAATCAATTTTGAGAAAATTAAGGCCATTTAAAAATGATTAAAAATGTATATAATGCCATTTTCAAAGGTATTACATTTTGTATCATCTTTCCATTATTTATATTTGTATATTTTACACAAAAACGATATGCTTAAAACGGAGACGTTTTTCCTTTGAGTTTTTCACGTACAGACGACACCATTATCAAAACAATTCCTATTCACACAAATCCGTGAAAACAACTAAAAACACTGTATTATGCTGCAAGGACATTAGCTGGCGATGAAACACTATCTATAGACTGAATGCGTAATGACGTCGTCGTCTTCACAGAAATAGCCAAAATTTTGCGTTTTCAGGCACCTAAAATGCTGTTGGCTGGTAAATGAACTGCCAAAATGTTAAAAATTATAATGTTTTTAGTCGAAAACGGTGTCATGTGAACAGCCCTGTTAAGTTGTGATACCTTTCAATAATGTATAGTAAAATTATAACGTGTTGCGGATGACAGCAGTTAAATCTTGAATGGGCGAATGTAAAAAAAAAATGTCTTAAAAGGTATTACATGTAACTCCATGATTCCTGTATATAGCCTGTTGTGGTATGGTTATCACTGTCAGAATTACTGCTGTCATGCAAAACAATGAACCACCTGCGATAGTGAGAAAAACAAAAGCTGTGTTTCACCTTTCACTTTTTAGAGGCAAGTGCAGTTGGTGATTACTTATCTGCTGGATTGGCCAATTACAGGCTTATTTTCGTTTTCCATTTTTCATGGGTGAAATAGACTTCTATAACAACATTATAGTGCTGACAAAATAAATGTTTTATTCAAAATTGCTATCTCGGAAAGATCTTAACCTGTCCATAAAAAAGAAAAAAAGTGCATCAGTTATGATGAACCACACATCCCAAGCTTGTATATCTCCAATTCTGCCGGGATTTTACATGTGCATGCGGTTTGGTTCTTAATTCCTCAAAACCACATACACTTTCTATGCTGGAATGTTCCATGCTGGGAATGTTGTGTTGAATGTGGCTGTCAAGACAGCTGCTGTATTTAAACTGGAAAATGTTTTATAATTGTTGAACCACTTGCTGAAGAGCAAAGCCCCTGTCTGCCTGTTGAGCTGTCTGGATTAGCATGGACATTAGGACAATATGCGCATTTTAGACTCGTATATTAGTTTCACATTAAGTTGGTGGAGTAAAGAGTGGCTATATGTGTAGTGGGTAGTGACAATATGTATTGTGTATAGTTCACCCAAAATAAAAATTACGTTGTGAGAAAAAAAAAATCAAGTTAACAAAGTTTTAGCGTCAGTACGACACTAAACTACTAAATAATGTTGAATATAATGTAATTTAATGCAATGGAGGGAATATTTGTGGGTCCTGATAATGCCAAATGGCTTATGTTACCTGTTAAAGTGGGCTACATTATTTTAAATATATCTAGTCAGTGACATCTAGTCAGTGCAAGCATATTTGTCTAAATTAATTCTGTATTTTCAGTTTCAGAATCCTGAATATTTGTATTGGTGTCACCATTGTCTGGTGCATTGGATTACCAGCACCAAGTCTAAGCCTTTTCATGTACACCCTCAATGTAATATCAAATGTTTGCATTTTAATCAACAGTACATTTATTTGTTAACCTGTTACCATATGTATCGAATCGTGACATGAGGTTATTGTTACACTCCTAGTGGCTACATTAAAAACATGCATGTAAGTTTTGAATTATTTTTATTGAATAATTGATTGTTTGACTGTTGATCCTATACTTCCACTTGTGTTATTCCATTTTTTGGTGACCTTGCTATTATTCCAAAAATAAAGAAATAAATATATAAAAATAGCTATTTTGATCAAGCTCACAATATCCACTACTATTTTTCCTTTCTTAGAAGTTATTTGTAAACTCTCTTTTTTTCTTACCTCTCGGTCTTCCCCCAGGACCCAGCCCGGCCTGTGAGATTTCCTTGTTTGCTTAGATGTGGAGAACTGTTTTTATACTAGACACCTAGTCAAGACTTTCTCTCTCTCTCTCTCTCTCTCTCTCTCTCTGTCTCTCTGTGTGTGTGTGTGATGCCCTCCAGCCAGTGGAGCGGTAGGGATGATGCGCTCTCTCACAGAGTGCTAACCTTGATCAATACCCTACTATGGATCGCTCCAAACCCCGCCACTCCCGTTCGCTCTTTATTTCAATATCACGGCTCTTTGAACACTGTAGCCAGAAGCCCTTGCCGGAATGGGCTCATTCTCACTCTCCCTCTCTCGCTTTCCTCTTCCCTCACTCTTTATGGGTAGTTTTGTAGCGGATAGATCACCAGAGGCCATGGGCAAAGGACAGCTGTGTCATTTACCTGCATTTAGGGGTGTGCGATATGACGATTTTTAATCGTGGACGATTAAAATGTCTCCACGATCTGCTTTTGAAGAAATATCG
>JAOTRC010032872.1:0-10000 GCA_027497675.1 Cyprinella lutrensis
TATATAATTTTTTTTCTTCTAATCTTAACTTTATCACATATAGCATATGTTCCGAGGCTGCCATATGTGGATGAGTCCCTAATCAAGTACAATGAAGAGAGCCTGTTGGGTGAAGGTGCATTTGGAAAAGTATATAGAGGTTATTTCCAGGGCACCCCAGCTGCCATAAAAAAGATTACATGCACAGCAGGTCTTCCAGACCAAGACATCCAACATGAGATTCTCGTCTCACTGTAAGATTAATTCCCATCATTAATTAAAGATTTATTTTTTATTTAAGTCTTATATAATATTTACCGGTAACAGTTGGGGGTAATGGAACAGTTTGGAACAACAACATAATTTTTTTTTTTTTACATTGTATTACTTAGATTGTTTTCATTTTTGTAACAGTTTGGCTGTGCATAAGTGTTTTGATAATTTACTTAATGCCTCTTACACTTTGTTGTATTTTATAGGCGACTGAGCCATCCCAATATTGTTCGACTCATGGCTGCAGCCCGTACAGATAATGCCTTCCTGCTGGCCAATGAGTACATACATGGTACTACCCTGGCTGATGCACTACACAACGACAATTCTTGTGTTAAGGTAAAAAAAAAAAAAGTAGTATTTTTCATGTAAAATTTGTGAAAAATTGCAAAACTAAGCATTACAAGAGGGAGGGATATCTGCACTCCTTATTTTCTTTAATTTATTAAACCCCTGGTTTAACAGACAAGGCTTAAGCTAGTCCCAGACTAAAAGTCTTAAAGCATGTTTGAGCTGTTTTATCTGAAAGTAACTTTCACTGACAGATCTTAAAATATGTTAATGCTATCGTTTTGTCTCAAGATTTAGACCTGTATTTTTTTGTTTTTGAATCTGATATTTTTAAAACCTACTTTAATGTCGTAATTGGCCTAAGGTCTCAAAACGTAGCAGAGTTAGTAATTTTATCACCTTTATTATGCATAAGCTACTTTTATTTCTAAATAACTTTGTAATAGCCGATTATATCGTATCTACCTGTTGGTTCTGATCACATAATAACTACTTTCTTAATTTTAAATCAACAACATATGTTAAGCAAACCAAAGGAGATTACATAAGCTTAAAGGAACATGTGACTTTTTGGGACTTAAGTTTATTCCCTGTATCCCCCAGAGTTAGATAAGTTCACACATACCATTTTTTAATCTCCATGTGTACAGTAACTGTCTGACGCACTCACCACTAGCATAGCTTAGCACAAAGACTTGAAGTAAATAGCTCCAGTTAGCATACTGTACCCAATAAGGAAAATGTATTACGGTGAATAAGCTAAAGTCCCAAAAAGTCGGCATGTTCCTTTAACAAAATTGTCCCTGTATGTGGTAGTTTGAATTTTTTGTGAAGGTTTTTTTGTTTTGTATGTTTATCTCACTACAGCGAAATGTAAAAACCTTTCGTAAATTTGTAATTTCAATTTGTATTTTATTTTTTGTTAGCTTGAAGGAGATGACAATTTTTTTGTTGTCCTGGACATCTCAATGGCCATTGAGTACATTCATTCCAAAAATGTCATCCATCAAGACATAAAGCCAGAAAATGTTTTGGTAAGATCATGCATTTAAAAAAAAATCATCTAGTTACAAACAAAATTATTAAAACCTATTTTGTTACTCTAAACAGATTGACAAGTCCTCAAAAAAGGCTGTACTGACAGACTGGGGCCTTGCCAACATCAGAGACACTGTTGTACTGCGACAAGGAAGCAGACTTACTGGAGGAAGAATAGGGCCAATGGGTGGAACCTTTCTTTATATGGCCCCAGAATGTCTGATCGAGTTTGAACAGTCTTCCAGAGGTTCCGACATCTGGTCTCTTGGAGCAACTTTCCTGGAGATTTTGACAAAATCAGTGCCATGGACAGTAAAAAACCAAAGAGAGTTGTGCAGTCTAATGGCAACAAAGGTACCGCCACATGCCTTGCAACATCTACACGAAAAGTATCGGTTTATCGATACAATGTTGCACTATGATGTAGCATCAAGACCTGAAGCTTCCTCTGTGTTGCTTTCCATAAAATCAGTGGAGGGGCATGATTTAAAGAGCCGTTATGGTTATGAATGGTAAATGCAATGGTTTGTTACAACCTGACATAGGTTAGACTTTTCCACAGTTACTCTACACGGACAAAGTCGCATTTCATTTTCAGTTTGTACTAAAATACCATTGTTGTTAAAATGTTAACATTTATAACCACATCAGTTCTCTCTCCATCACTGTTAGTTTAAACCACCTAAGCATTGAAATACTTTACTTTCTCATTACTATGAGTACTGAGTGTAGGAGAATGTACAAAACTTAACACAAAATGTCATGTTATGTTCATGCTGACATGTTTAATCGATTTGATTACATTAGATTACTGTAAACAAATGTTACACTTGCAAACTCAACTCACAAACTCACTTGCCTTCACTGTGAAATCAACAAAAGCTTTTAAGGCTTTAACTTAACATGCATTTGTTTTGCTATTTGTCTGAAATTCATGTTGGCATCAATAAAGGCGTTTTGCATCCTTGTAGCTTTCTAGTATTCATTTGGAATCTATATGTGAATTTGGTTTGATACGCAGTTACAAATTACATGACTCATTGGCCAGTAACTGGTATATTTGATTAGCCTCTGCAAATGTGGATGGAATGGAAATGCCTCTTGTTTCAAGGACTGTGGTGAATTTCTCGACCACCATGAGATAAGCAGCGAGAGACCCGTCAGGTGAAGATGGGAAGTTTGTATCATGAAGAATAGCCTCAGATATGGTTCGGAATGCTTCATTTGCCACTAACAAAGGCTCATCTTCACCACAAACAAGCTGTTCTGCGTACTCCAGGAGGTCGTCATCTACTCTGCAGAGCATATTAGCAAATCCTGCAGGAAGATACAAATTCATATTTGCTACTAAGTTTCTACTGCTTTTTCTGAACCATTTTAATTTAGACGGAATGCATACCTTCGGGTGGGGAAACAAAGAGAAGGTCTGGTTTCCCAAATGGACCTGGAACATTCCGTTGCTTGCGAATGTCATGAGTGTTCCACAGTCTTTGCTCTAGGTTCAGCTCTCGCTCAAGAAGGGGAAGGTGTGTATATTGCAGGCAATTTCTACAGGTTAGCAGCATTTATTGTTTATTTTTTTTTTCATAAAATATAAGCAGATACATTAGGGCTGACAAGTTTTAGCTTACATGTGTACAGGATTGTCCAAATCGAGCATGCCGGACTGCATCATGGCCTAAAAGTGGTAAAAAAAATATTAAGATAAATAAATTAGAGAAATGTTTTTAATTTGCACCAATAAGCATTTGCCATAATTCCAGTTCATAGACTAAAAGTTCACCTCAAATGTCACCTGCCATTTTTTGATCCAAGTTTTCTTCAGCATACTGCCCCCGCCCCATGTGACGTCACACGCACGTTGTTCAGATCAGATCCATCTACAACTGATGAGGATGAGGAGGTAACCCGTCACGATATATTTCTATATTTGCTTTCATCAAATGTTACACTAAATATGTTGTTTACAGAAGAGAACACGCATTTTGCAAGTTTTATTTCCGCGTTTAAAAGGTTAGATGACAACGTGCTATAGCTTGTAGGCCTATGTTGGCAAGTTTTCACGAACGTGAAGGTAGCGTTAATTCGAGCTATTAGGCTAAAATCTCATTCTATTTTTTTAACTCTTACTGTATTAGTCTAACACTAACAGTTGTTAAATTAAATGTTTCTGGTTGTGCTATGTTCTGTTTAAACTATATTCATGTGTTTCAGTTCAGTCAATCAAGAATGGATACCGACATAAGTATCCTGCTGCATTTAACTTGCTTTTATGTGTCTATCTTATGGTTTTATTGCTAAATGGCATTGGCTACTATCGTGTTCTGTTTGCTTAACTACAGAATGAATGTTGAAACTTACTTCAGAATAAAAAAAAAACGTAATTTGCCTTAACTTATTTTTTAGATCAAATGATAAAGTTGCTTTTTGACAGTGGCTTCAAACAAAGAGAAATGTGCTCTTTTCTTTGTGCTTCTGGATACAAAATCAGGTAATCTTTATGCTTGGTTAAGGTTAATCGTACTGCAGTACCCAGTACTGCTTTGATATTAATGATGTAAAATATACAATATCCCAATGAAAATGAAAAAATGTTTAGGTACAGCAATGTATTTTTAATTTTATTTATTTATCTATTTATTTTTTGTAGTGAAAGGCATCTAAGAAGATTAATTAAATCACTTGGTTTGAGACGGAGGAGTTTTGAAAGGCCCCATAATGAAATTCGCCAAGCTGTTATGGTATGTCTTGAAGCAGTGTTCCTCAGTTTCCCTGATTTGAGTTCCAATCATTTTCCAAAGCACCTGCAGTCAGCTGCAAAAACTGTCTTAAGAAAACCCTTAACCCTTATTGATAGTATGAACTCAAATATCTTGGTTTGCTGATTCAGGTGTATATTAAGTGTTAAAACTAACCTCTGCAGAAAAAAACTTCTCTCATAGCAGGATTGTCAACATATACATATAGTGGTAATGCTCCAAATAATATTTATTTAGAGTGAGCTGAGGCACTGGTCACCTTGTCAAGGAATTCGTGCAATGCACAAAAGGGTCCGTGATGTTAGAGGAATCCAGCCTTGCTACAGGTACCATACAATAACCCTACTTTTTTAGATGTGTTCAAGATTGTGTTGTTAATTAAATACTTGTAAAGTAGTACAATTTAATGGTTATTTGGTGTGCTGTCCAAGGGGAAGGGCTCTGAACGTGCTCCTCCCAAACTTCGTTAATAAAACATAATTTTATGTGTTACTTCCACTGTTATTTCTCTAGGAATGATGTGGCTCTAATAATGAGAGAACTTGATGGTAGTGGTCTTCTTAGTAGATGTCCTGGGAAAAAAAGAATTGAACGTAGGAACTACTTCAGCCGTGGACCAAACTACACTTGGCATATTGATGGTAAATATTATTAAATATTAAATAACTATTAAAAAACATATATTGGTAAAGGGATAGTTAAGCAGATTCTCTTCCCAATGTAATTTAAAATCCATATTTTAAAAGTGTAGTGAAGCATGAACTAATTATTCAAGTTTTCTGACTTTGATGGAATAATAGATATTTATTGTGACATATTTTATCATTTGCTATAGGAAATGACAAATTGAAATTCTTTGGCATCTGGGTACATCTTGGTATTGATAGGTACATTTAACAAAGTTCATTGCCTTATAATTTTAGCTTCTGTAATGTAATTTAATTTGTTACTTTTTTTACGTACTTGCAATTCTCTTTATAGATTTTCTCGAAAAATTATTTGGCTTAAGGCTGGCACCTCTAACCGACAGCAAACCTTCATTGCAAGGTACTTCTTTGACGCCATTCAGGAACACAGTGGTAGGTAAATTTTATGTCTTACAATAGTCATGATAGGAGAGAGCTTCTCATATTTGTTCACAATATTTAAAATATGACTTTAATTAAATACAGGTTGCCCACGATTCATAAGAGCAGACAGAGGAAAGGAGAATCTTCTTGTTGGACAGATGCAAGTGGCATTTCACTTCCGGGAGTCTAGTGATCAAGGACGAGACTCCTTCAGAGTGGGCACATCAGTACATAATCAGGTATGTGAGCCTAAATGCAGAGACAGTATTTATTTTTGTAACAAGAATATTAACATTTAATAATTTGTTTGGTCAGCGAGCTGAATGCTTCAACCAGAGCCGGCCCTAGACCTTTGGGGGCCCTAAGCAAAATTTGGTTGGAGGCCCCTTTGACCATTTTAAGTAAGGCCTAAAGAAAAGCAATGACTACCTTATAACTATATGTCTAACAGGAAAATTATGATACCACTGAGCTGAATGGCAGTGCAAGACCGAACCCACACTGATGAACTTGCTGAATAAAAAGACTGATAAAGTGATTTTCACTGACCAAAGATAATTTTTAATAGACACCAGAGTTTAAGAGGCACCACAAACTACAGCATATATATATAATTTAAATTAAATAGAGCAAATAGAATAACAAAAATAAAATATTATATAAAATATCAAATAGAACATTTAAAATGTTTGAATTTTCAAATAAAATAAATTAACAATAACATATCACAAAGAAGATCAATAGTAACAATAATAATAATAATAATAATAAGGTAACATTTCAATAGAACTATTAGAATCCAAACGCATGCATGGTATCCTTGGGAAAAAGTAATTCGCTAAAAATGCCTTCCCCTCAGAAGTTCTTTATTTACTCCATTTACTCATTCCTCAAAATTGTTCTCTTCTGGCCTTCCTGGATGCAAAGTCATTTATAACCTCATCATATGAGATCTGGCTGCCTATCTGGTGATTGATGCTAATCATTGCCATTCCACTCAGGCGTTCCTGACACATGGAGGACCTCAGGAAGGTTTTTATGAGTTTAAGCTTAGAGAAGCTTCTCTCTGCAGATGCCACTGTCACAGGAAGAGTGCAGACTATCCTCAGCGCTACCCAAAGATTTGGGTATAACTCACACAGCCCCCTTTCATGTATATAAACAAGTAGCTCCAACGCTGTCATTCCTTCTTTTGGAAGCTCTGGAAGGCTCTGCATCTCCATGGCTAGCTCTCTCCAATCAATATCTGCCTCTTCTCCGCAGGTGAGTGTTTTTCCAAGCTGGGCACATTGCTCTTTGAGTAACTCTTCATCCAGTTTGTGGAAGTTCAGGAGCACACCGAATTTATCTTTTACTTCCCCCATTGACTTGAATCGGTCCTCCAAAGACTGGATGCTACAATCCACCACAACATTGAAAAATCCTATTTCCAGTCTCTTCATTGCAGTGGTCACAACCTCGTCAGCTGCCTCATAGGTAAAGTGCTTCTTTGTACTCCGCAGCCTCTTCTCTTTCAGCACTGCCTCAACATTCATGCTTTCACAGAGCTCTTTTGCAGTGGTCTGAGCATCCACAAACCCAGTTGCCCTGTAGGTCTGTAGAGATGCTTTGGTTTTAGTTATGAGACTCACTGCTACGTCCAGCTGCATGTTGACGGACTGAAGGAGTTTGCTAACTGTGTTAATTTTTGATAGAATGTCATACCAGACAACTGTGCAGATCTGGAACCTAAATGATCCAATTTCTTCTGCCAGGGACTGGGCCTCGATTCTAATTATAGGGTCATTTGTCTTTTCCCTCACCTCAAGCAAAGCTTCCCTGACTTTGACGGTGTGGTAACGTAAAGGTTCAATGCTGTTAATTCTGCTCTCCCACCTTGTTTCACTCCAGGCCTTGACAGTGAGGTCCACATGATCTTTTAAGATGGCCCACCTCTGGGAAGCAGCTGCAAATAAGGTGTACAATTTCTGCACCACTCCGAAGAAGTTAGTGGCATCCACTGACCCCTTGGCTGAATCTGCCACCATCAGATTTAATGTGTGGGCTGCACAAGGTACATATAGAGCTCGAGGATTCACCTTCAACAGTCTGGCCTGTGTCCCTTTATTTTGGCCTTTCATGTTGGCACCATTGTCATAAGATTGTCCTCTGCAATTCTCAAAGGGGATGTTCAGCTCTTCTAGCCTTCTTAGAATTAGTGTGGATAAGCCGAGTCCAGTTGATTCATGGGCTAATAGGAACCCCAGGAAGTGCTCTCTGATTTCTGGTGTGTTTTTTAGGTCAACTGTACGGATTACAACAGACATCTGCTCCTGGTGGCTGACATCTGGAGTGCAGTCCAAAATCAGGGAAAAATACTTTGACTCCTTGATTTGAACCACAATTGTACGGAGAATGGTGTCACTGATGCAAGCGATGAGCTCATTTTGTATTGTTTTCCCCAAGTATGTTGTGTGATTTGCTCCACTGTCAATGCGTCGTACATGCTCGAATTCCACTTCTTTTAGGTAATTCCACTTCTTTTAGGAAGTTACCATTATTGTTGGCATGTAACGTGTCAACAGATCCTCTAAGACCCATGTTCCTCTCTGCTAGAGATTGTATGATTGACACAAGCCTAATGAGGACCTCTCTCCACCTGTTTCTCTCTGCCAGGGACAATTCAGTCTGATCTATTGTCTCCCTTTTTCGTAGACGGACTTCTAGCTCCTTCCAAGACAGCAAATTTTTAGCATGATCGGGGCTGTTTTCATGCTGCTTAAGTAATGTGCCAATATTGATCCAGTCTTGTTGACCATCTGTACTGAGTTTTGTTGATTTTTTTGAAAACAATTTACAACAAAAACAGTAGACAGCATTATTTTTCTGGGAATATGTTAACCAGCTTCTCTTAACCTTTTCACCATTCGTAAGAGATCGAAACATGTAATTATAGTGAAACCTTCTATTGTCTGATTGTCTTTTTGGAAACGTGAAGTCGTGGTCAACATTTGCTGGTCCTCTGCTCACCAGATCAATGCGTACTTTGTCATTAATGACTGTTGGCCAGTCAGCTGGATCCAATGGAGTAGGAAGAGAGCCAGGTGATGTGGAGGAAGGCATGGGGGTACTGCTCACCACTTCAACAGGAGAAAGACCTATGGGGAAGATTAACACAAAAAAAATCTTAATTTTAGTAAGTAGACATATGTTGGATGTTAGTTTTCCTAGCGGTGAATAATTGTTAATTTATTGTCGATGTAGGCCTAAACTTACCAGCATTGTCAGCTTCTTGGGTGACACCAGAGCTGGAGGTGGAGGTTGATGGGCCTGCTAATGGAAAAAAAACAAAAAACAAAAGAAATAATAGTAATAATGAAATAAAATGACTGAAAATTACCTATGTTCTTAGCATCAAACGAAGAAAATCTTAAAATGCAAAACAATCTGCAGGAGTTGCCATCTTCTTTTAAAAAGTTACTTTAGATAAAATGTCTTTTCAACATTAGCAGCTTTGGAGGAACCTCCATAATGTTGCTCAATAATCAGTCCTCAAAAACAGATACTACACGCGCTCACCTCATGACAGATTTTATTTATGAGCAAAGGACAGGACACTACAACAAGTGGGGAATGTATTTATCTCTATAGGGTTAAACTAAAACACAGAACTTACCAGCATTGTCAGCTGCTTGTGTGACAGTGGAGCTGGAGGTAGGGGTGGATGGACCAGCTAGAAAAATAAATAAAAATAATGTAATTACTGACTGAACTGAAATGACCTCGACCTGTGTCCTTAGCATCGAACCTGGATGATCTTAAAATGCAATCTGTCATTTTCTTTTAAAAATTTACTTTAGATAAAATGTATTTTTCAACATTAGCAGCTTTGGAGGAACCTCCATCATGTTGCTCAATAATCAGTTCTTAAAAACATTTACTACACAAACTCACCTTTATGACATATTTCATTTATTATGAGCAAAGGACAGGACACTACAAGTGGGGAATGTATCTACAGAACTTACCAGCATTGTCAGCTGCTTGTGTAACAGTGAAGCTGGAGGTAGGGGTGGATGAACCTCAACAGTATCAATTAAAGCAGCAATAAGCAGCAGCAGCAATAACTTATTGCTGCTGCTATAACCAACAGCAGCAGCTCCAATAACCAACATCATTAGTAGCAATAACAACAGCAACAATAACAGCAGCAGTAGCTCCGAGCGGCAGTGGCGCATGTTTTTCGGCATGCATGTTAATGAATGAGTGCGTTCACACTGCGAGCAGCAGCAGCAGTAGCGTGTGAGCGTCAAGCGAGCAGAGTCTATTTTTGCTGCGTAAAATGGCTTTCTCTCTCCATCATTGTCCGAGTCCGGTTTGAACATAAAAGGCAGAACAGTTTCTGACATTTTAGAGTGTGTCTGCGAAGCAATCAGTGAACACACAAGCTCTTGAAACTCCACCCTCTTCTTGAAAGGGGGCAGCAGCTCATTTGCATTTAAAGGGACACGTACAAAACAACACCTTTTTGCTCACCCTCAAAAGGGACAATTTTAACCTGCTATTTTGCACTAAACCTTCACACACACACTCTGTATGAGTGAGTGTATC
>JAOTRC010032889.1:0-11046 GCA_027497675.1 Cyprinella lutrensis
GATCATGGTGTACCCGACCCGACCCGTACTGAACTGTACTGTACCGTACCGTACCCCTCAGTGGAAACGAGCCATTATGGTCTTGTACTGTGGGGCACGATGGGTTAGAAGTTTCATTTTCACATATTAGTGCATTACAGATGTATGCTGAGTGTGTTTAGTCACTCGATAAAGATTTAGAACATGTTTTCTAAATCTAGTAGAGTAGAAATAGTCTTAAACCAAAGAAATAACCTTAAAGAAAACATGAAAACTGATAATTCTGTCATCATTTGTTCCCCCTCATGTCTTTCCAAACACATCCAAACAGTTGTTAAAATACTGTTTAAAGTTAAAACCCTAAATCGACGGCAAAAAATAAAATTAAGAATCAATGTAAGACCTTTTATAAAATTTTAAGCGTGACTTCTTTGGTTTTATCTCCTCCAATAATTTGTTCCATTCACTTCCATTGTAAAGTTGTTGAGATGAACTTGTTAAATTGTAATTTACACACTCAAAACTGCATCAGATGCTCAGGATATATACTGACAAATTTGTCCCAAACATTTCTGCATATCCGGTGTTTATGTCCCTCATGTGAACGGCTACATCACCTAGAAATGGCAGATATTTCATGATCGATGGATGCCATTAAGGCCCCCTTTTACTTGCCATTAATTTTTAATGAACATCTGGAAATTCTTTAGCAGCACCTTGCATACTGTACCACACAGCAATAAATAATTATCTTACTCGGTAGAGCTGTTTTACTCTGTTCTGAAATTAAATGTATACTTTGTTCTGTCCAGTGGAAAGCAGCATTACTTCTTTCCATAAACACGCAATCCCGCAGCCAGTCCAATAGATGACCACTGTGAGACGTTTGACTGGTTTGCAACCCCAATATCCCTGAGCATCTGATGGTCGGCTGTAACATCTGCCGTCTCATTTGCCATTCTAATTCAAATCCCATGTGGCCGAACAGGGAGAGACTAATTGACAGAAATTGTAGCATACTTTTTCCAGAGTTGTTTTCAGAAATATTTACGGTCAAATCTCTCAGAGGTCATTGTGTTCAAGACACTTACATATAAAGAGTTATATCCATAGAGTTATATTTAGCTATACTCTAACAGTTAGGTTCCAGGAGTAAAAACATTCATTTTCTCCAGAGGGAACGATAACATAAACCTTTAAAGACACACCAACTGTGCTGCGGGGTTGTTAATCGATAGTATTTGCTTCTGATGAAGTCATCATTCTGCATTTTAATTATTTATTTTTTAACTAATCATGTTTAACAGTTTAATTCATGATGAAAACTACATTACCCATGATGCTGTACAGAAAATTCCACCAATCGAAGAGTCGCGACAATCAAATCTAACCAAATGCGCGAGCATGGATTAGAGATTAATATTTTGTAAATAAAGTGGTAAATTGTGAGTTTTTGAGCAAACATAGCACTCAAGTCGCTTCATAAAGTTAAATAAATCACTGGGGTCAAATGGATTACTTTAATGATGTCTTAAAGGGGTGATGAACTGAGAAACCAAATTTTCCTTGAGCTTTTGATCTATGAAGACATATTATAAAAATATCCAACGCTATCTCACGACCAATTCGTACGAATTCATACGAGTGATTAAAAAGTTCGTACTAATTCATGCAACCTCATTCCTACAATTTGTCTAAACCAATGTGATGGGTAGGTTTAGGGGCGGGGTCAGTGGTAGGTCATTCGTACGAATTCATACGACTTGGCCAATTCGTAAAGTATGTACGATTTAGCAAAAATCATACTAATTCGCACGAGTGAGGTCGTACAAATTGTTACGAATTAGCCACCTCGTAAAATTCGTACAAATGGTGCGTTCACGTGCTATGGAAAACATATTTTCCAACTGTGAACTGGTATTTACCAGTGTGTTGCGTTCAAGTGCTTTTGTTGTCGTAATGTGGTAAAAAGATGGAGATCCAGACCTGTTATTTAGCTAAAACTATTTTAGATTGCTTAAGTCATCTGCAACCGCAAGAAAATGATTTATCAAAACTCAAACGGTAAATAATATGCTGTATATTTTCTAGATCATGAATGGTATATATTTTTACCATTCACGACTCTCACGGTGCTCTCTGTTCTGGGACGAAAATGTATGGGCGAATCATTCTGGTTGGCATTTTACAACATTGGAAGTTTTCAAAACATTTCCCCCACGTGCACCGGCAAAGAGTACGTTGAAACTCATAATATGCAAAACTGTTCTCCACTCACAGCAGTGGGCGTTTACTTCCAAGTCTTCAATGCGAGACGCCAATAAAAAACGAGCGTCTTTGAGCTAGGCTCAAAACTAGGGTACAAAATAGCCTATTACTTAATCATTCTGAAGTTTTTGAATGTAAAAACCAAGAGAACGTCATAAGTTGACCTCTGACAACAATATAATACAATTTAACAAGCCAGTTCATGACCCACCTTTCTTGGGTTTGAAAAATGGTAGTTGTGTAGCTGTCAATGGAGGGGTAGAGAGCTCTCAGATTTCATTAAAAAGATCGTATTTTGTGTTCTGAATATGAACGAAAGTCATGCAGCTTTGGAACGACATGAGGCATGAGTAACTGAGTAATGACCTGAGTAATTAATGACCGATTTTTCATTTTTTGGGGGGGAACTAACCCTATCAAGAATTCCTTTTTTGTCTTCCATGGTTTAAAAGTTTGGAACGACAGGGTTAAATAATGTCAGAAGTTTCATTTTTAAACAAACTGTTCCTGTAATGCCTAATTTATTGAATCATTTCCATGAAATGGTGCAGTACAATTTAGTGCATCTATTTGAAACTCTCATCCCTCTACTTCTGCATGGCCGACAGACTTTAATGGAAAAACAAATGACTTGCACGGAGAGAAAAGTCTGCATCCCCTAAAACTCTGCACCGGTAATACATTTCCAACTCGATTAGAAGTAAAAGCTTGGAAGTTTTTCTTCATTTCTGTTGATTTAGTTGATTCGGGAGTGAAATAGAAAGCCATTTCTTCTTGCAATAGAAAAGTGCATTTCAAAGAATCTGCCCTGTCTTATAGTAATACCTGATTATTGGGGATTAAACTGAAACGAATGTCAGTCTGAGGAAGCCATGGCATATGCATCTTCAAGTGCTCATCTTATGTACCGCTATAAAAAGATCTTTATATTACAGTATTAGATTTGGTGGCTGTTCAAAGAATGCAATGTACAGGTTGCTTTTGTTTGAATTAAGATGTCCCAGGGCTTTAAAAGCATGCTGTGCCACTTAGAAACGGAGCCAGCGGGAGTAAAACAAACATATGAATGGGCACTCAGGTTCGACCCGGCCTCTGTTTGCTAGTCTCCATGTGTCGCACCTCTTTCAGACCTGGCTGACAATAGTCGTGGGTGGTAATGTGAGGTTCTGAGAGCTGTTGTCAACATCGGCAAAGTGTACCATAAAAAGGCAACCTCGATCTCACACAGGCCTCCTATTGAGTGTGTTTAAAGAAGGTAGTCAGAGCCGAACTTCATTTCTCATTTAACAGTGGAAGCCTTTTGCTAAACGCAGCTTGAACGAAATATTCCAGGCTTAATTCCCTCCAGTAAAACATGTTCATAACTCATTTCGGAGATGCGATTGCTTTGTTTTCTTTCAAAGAGCCGCTCAACGTTTTTAGTGATCATTCATTTTCAGTGCATAATACCTGTTCTGGGTCATTAGGGAACTTAGGAAAATTATTTGGAAACCATTTCAGGGCCTGCGTGCATACATCAGGAGTTTGTACATTAGCATCGCAAAGACATTCGCTGCCAGTGTCTACAAGACTTCATTACAGTGACTGCTAAATTGTTTATGCAGCAGAACACATTGAGCATAGTATACATTCATACACCATATACGATACATATTCATAATCAAGACTGTGTATGCATCAAAACATAACTAAACAACCAGAAACAGGCATTTTTGAGAGCTGCACTTCATTATAACATTTAAAGACCCCATTATATCTAAATTACAGTTTTTTTAAGACTATTAGTTCAATGTTTTATTCCTATTTTAGTGTGCACATGACATTGGTGTTAAATTATATTTAGAAATAACAATATATATATATATATATACTGTATATATATATATATAGATTAGGGTTTTTTGTGTTATTCTGGGGAATTTGTTATTTGTATACTATTGTACATGACAAAAATCATACTGTTATTTTATTTCTGCTCATCAAAATTGTTTTTCTTCTGATTTTCTCCAGAGCGGAGATAATCATTAGTTAATATCATTAACTAATATCATTAACTAATGATATCAATTTCAGTGTAAATGTAACTGGACACAATTATGGCCATGCGCTATTATGAAAATGTGCTTCATCTTTGAATACAGTCATTTTTCATCATGAAAAAGTTTTACATGAAGACATGAAATAATCATGACTGTAACAATCCAGGACAACTTCCATATCGGCTAGAGCAATATAAAAATACACTTTTAATTAAGCAACTGCCTTTACGATATGTAAAAGCACTCAAATAAAACATGCTTCATCTTTGAATACCTTCGTGTAAAAGTTTTACATGAAGACATGAATCCCTGCAGCACTATTTAAAATTTTAATTGAGTACGATGTGCAATTTCAGTATGTAACTGTGTATGTACACACCGAGGCCTCGTCCACACTACTGCGTTTTCATTTAAAAAAGGAAAAGTAAAACGAATACGATCCATACAACCGTTTTATCTGCGTATATCCGTCCACATTAAAACGACTGAAAACGCGGATCACGTGACTATTCACCAACACTGGGCATGCGCATGCCGTTGTAAACAGTGAATGATGAATCAGGGAAGGATACGTCATGACTGATAACACCGAATCATAGAGCCTTAAGCGTCAGCGTTTCTGAAGTTCTCCGTTTTGTATGGTTTTGTTTCATCCACACTAAAATGCCCTCCGGAGATTCAAAACGCAGCTGCACCGTTTCTAAACTTCTCCGTTTTAGGTCTTCGTTTTTCCCGTTTTAGTGTGGATGGGAGGTGCAAACGTAGCAAAAGGTCTCTGTTTTTAAACGAAAACGCAGTAGTGTGGACGGGGCCACAGAAAGGTAATCACACCTCTACCACTGCTAACTTGATTTGCATTTGTATGGCTCACAGCGATTTCATTTACATGTGAAAGCCACCCCTAGACCTGGGGGTAGGGGGGTCATGGGGGCAACACTGATAAACAAAGCCCACGTCAATTCCTGGCAGTTCCTGACAGTTTTTGGTGCTGACCAAAAATTCCCGTTAATAGCTGTTAACCTCAAATTCCACAACAATTTTATGTGCCATTAATTGCCAAAAATCCCACTTTTCATGCAGTGTTGGGGCTCCCTGGACTTCATCTTAAAACTTATCAGAGGCACGGCAAGAGAGTGACCGGTAGCTATGGTTATATTAGAAAAGTTGAAGCAGTCTGTAGTATTTCTAATGTCAGAAATAGCCCAATAGATGTGGCTGTTACCACCTTCTAACATATGACATTACTGTAACAATATTTGTTTTGTATGGATGGAATATTTATTTATAATATTTATAAGAATTGCAGTCTGTAGAATTTCTAATGTCAGAAATAGCCAAATATGATTGGCTGTTACCACCTTCTAACATATTATGACATAGGAGCAACTCTTTGCACTAAGATTCTTTATGAATACGGGCCCACGTGTGTAAGTTGATGAGAACATGAGAGTCAGCTGATGGTAATGAGAGGAAGGAATAATGGGTGTGTGTGTAGGTGTGTGTGTGTGTGTGTCAAAGGGGAAAGAGAAGACGTAGCATAACCAGCAGAGGGAGACAAAGGAAAGAAAACAGAAGGAAAGAACCAGGATCATGACAAAGACAGTGCATGTAAGGTGTTCACGTCAGCATTTTTTTAAAAGTCTGTATTCTGTTACATTTTTATACCAGTATATCCGTTATAATATTTTTTGTGAATTTAATACATCAGTAACAACTTTTTCTTTTGTCTCTGAATAAACAATAATAAAAAACACATTTCAATGTTAACAGAGACATGTTAGTTTATTTCTAAGCAGGACTTCATCATATTTTTCTTTGTATTTTGTTCAGGATTAAACAGGATGACATAACATTTAGGTGCAAATATGCAGAATAGTAAACCGTAGCTTGAGGCTAAAATGGCAAATATCTCCACAGCCACAGTGAATTTTCCAGGAGAACTGATATAAGCTGGAATAAATGTAATCCATACAGTGCAGAAAATGAGCATACTGAATGTGATGAATTTGGCTTCATTGAAGTTATCAGGCAGTGTGCGAGCCAGAAAAGCTAGAATGCAGCACAAAACAGCCAGTAGGCCAATATACCCCAGCACAGCCCAGAATCCTACATTAGAACCCAGGCTGCACTCAAGAATGATATTTTCCTTATGATATTTCATATTTTTGTTAGGAAATGGAGGGGATATTGTTAACCAAAGAACACAGATAAGAACCTGTATAAGTGTAAAGGCAAGAACACTGAGTCGCTGTTGTGAAGGCCCAAACCATTTCATGACATTACTTCCTGGAAGTGTAGCCTTGAAGGCCATTAACACCACTATTGTTTTCCCTAAAACACAGGAGATACAGAGGACAAAGGTGATCCCAAACGCTGTGTGACGCAACATACAGGACCACTCAGTGGGCCGACCAATGAAAGTAAGTGAACAGAGGAAACACAGAGTCAATGAGAAGAGCAGCAGGAAGCTCAGCTCTGAGTTGTTGGCCTTTACTATTGGTGTGTCCTTCTTGCTGTAAAACAGGATGGCCACCATGGCAGTTAATCCAACTCCAAACATTGAAAAAAAGATTAGCACTACACCCATAACTTCTGTGAATGACAGAAACTCTACAGTTTTTGACACACATTCATTTTTCTCAGCATTAGACCAGTATTCAATTGGACACTGCTTGCAGTTATTTGAATCTGGAAAAAGAAGTTGTAATTACTAGTCAGAAACAAAAGGATAACAGTTTCATTAATGAACTGTAAAAGAACAACCAGTCAATTTTCTTTAAAGCCGAGGAGGACTGAATATTACCTGTCTCATTGCTGATTTCTCCTTCTGCACATGGAATACAGTCATAACAGCAGACAGGTCTACCATTCTGTGCAGCCTTTCTAGTGCCTGGAGGACAACTCTCACTGCACACAGACCTTGGCTTCTGCATCCAAAAAAAAAAATACCTTGATATATTTATGCAATTCATAAGATTAATTTCTTACTAATCATGATTACAGAATTTTTTGACTTTGATTCATAGATTATGTATTGTGAATGCTGTGGAAGTGCTATTATCGAAATTGAGCACATTTTTGTCTTCTTGGCTTTTTTTCACTTAGTTTAAGAAGTCTTACAAATCATTAATGACATGTTAGCTTGTTTCAAACTACATACACAAATTTTATTTGAATATTTTTGTGTTGTGGAACCATATTATATTTACTAAACATTCAATAAGTGCAGACCTTTCAGAATAGGTTTTATATTTTGTGTCCATCATGCCTTTCATAAAGGCAAATAAGTATTTCCTTTTTTAAATTCACTTTTCTTATTATGTTTCCTTAGTTTAAAACCTTTAATTGTCACTAGCGGGATGCCTGGTGCTCTTTTTATTTATCACTTTTTTTTCATATTGCATATTTTAACAATCACCATAATTTACACATAATTTGAAAGCTCTAACTCTAAATTCCTTCTGAGAAAACGATTTAGAAATTGGACGTTGCATTATTATGCAAACGGTACACAATAAATTATTTTAGCGGCCTCAGGTTTCATATTACAAAATGTATATTAACTACTTAATAATCAAAATCTTTTCATATTTCAACAAAACAAATATCGTTGGAAAGGTCGGAGTCTCAAGGTTCTATATTTTGGCTGGTCAGTCTTAGCTGGTCCCTGGAGCGATTACACCGATGTGATTAGAACGGTCAGTGCATCACGTGATCAACTGCTAAATTCAAACTTGCTTTTGTGCGCTGACTGGCGCTGAGACAGATGCGCTCAGTCCTGTTTACAGTCTATGATCACAACTATTGAGTGTTTTCAACCACATAATGTTTATTTTAGGTTTCAGACATTTAAATACACATAAACTAGCAAAACAATGATTTTGAGTTTGTAAAATACATACTGATGTCTATGGAAGCGGCAATAATCATTCCCATTATAATAAGATGACACGTTTTATTTATATCAGATACAAATTGTGTAAGTACTTGTAGCTTTACATTTGACCCATTGCATTTGACCCATTGACCCATTCTTTCCCAGTTCTCCGGCCACTTACTACTTTCATGTATTTCGTGAGAAGTGGAGGAATTGACGTGTTGTAAATCCAACAGATCCGATTCTCTGAACTGTAAAACAAACTAAAATGGCACCGCCCCTTTGTGCATACAGCTCAACTAACGCAATCGTTATAAAGATGTTTAAACAACAAAACCCATCCACTTACACATATTTGACAATCGGAATATCAGTGTTTCATCCTATAGCTAATACATTTGTGAATATTTACAATAAAAAGGGAAAAATTACATAAAAGCAGATCATCATTCATTCAGCGCTGTTGTGGTTGCGCTGTGTCACGTGACAAGCAATGACGCGTCACCATGGGAACATTAAAGTGACAAGTTCTCACTAACGGTCACTTTGAAAAACTCACGCTGGGGGGTCAGTTAGAATATTTTAAACTTACGTGTGAAAGGGTAAAGTGCAATAATTTGCTGAGTAGCTTTAAAACCAGACCAAACTTTGGCCTATATTCTAAAGCATTCTTGATTTACAGCCATTTAAGTTTGGATGGTGCATTTTCACATCTATTCTTAAAAAGGGAGGTGACAGTTTAAAAATGCCTGTTGGACAAACAGATTACTTGCATTTACCTCTATTTGTCCTCCAGCCCATATTATGTTTTCAGTGTTAAGCACAAAGCGCTGGTCAGGGGGCAGTGAGGCATCATAGTATCCCACTGATTTAAACTTTATTGATCCACCTGAGTCCTGCTGCCAATTGACAACTTCATATTGGGCTACTGCGCCACCAGTGCTGTCAAACCAAACATGATCTCCCGTCTTTATAGTGAAATTCACCATTTTCAGAGCCTCAACAAGCTAGCGGAAAAAGGAAATAATATTATCACAGAGTCACAATTCACAATTTTAATATGTTGTTCTCTCATTTTCCTAATTTTCATTCAAATGTTTTTTTAATCTTTTACTTGTTGTGGTTGTATTGTGAGGCCTTTTTCACAACCTTCCTGTTCTTTGCACTTAAGTAGACTGTGTAGTGAATGAGCCACAGCATAAACTGCTTTGTAGACGTAGCTTGCATATCTTTGTTCAGGCACATCTTCATTGTAATTTTTTAGCAATAGTAGATCTTCATATCTACTGCAACGTAAGGCATATTGAGAATAATTCCCCTTAGTCTGTGAACATGGAAAAGCTGTATTCCAAAATTCTTTAATGACATAATCTGCAAACCCGGCAATGTCGATTTTTCTCACTGCCAACCCCAGTGACCCTCCAAGCACATGGACACTGTTTGGAGTGATTAAACTCTTTACAGTTATCCATGACTTCACACCAATCATTTGGAGGCCTGTGATGTTCTGAATACTTAACTGATCAACAAGCAAGCCCATTTCAGGAAGTGAAACAAATGCAACAATAACTTTTGCAGTGCTTTTTTTGATCGTGTCTACTACTTTCTTAAGTTTTTCTGGCTCTGTTCGGTAGAATTTTTCAGAGTACTCTACACAAATTCCCTCCTCCTGGGCTATTTTCAGAAACATGGCCATTCCATAGTTTCCATATTCATTGTCACTGTTCACAGCTCCCAACCAGTACCAGCCTAGGTTCTTGACTATGTATGCAAGTGCTCTGCTCTGGTAGTAATCACTAGCCATAGTCCTGAAGAATGAAGGGTAATATTTCCTGTTACTGAGGCATTCACATGAAGCAGAGTGACTTATCTGAAAAAGAAAGCACAGAAAATATTAATTGCACAGTTATAAGTACATTAATCTGTGATGGAGCTAAACATCAAATTGTATTGCTCTTTACCACTGGAATCTTAAAAGGTCCTGTAGTTCTAGACAGAATCACTGTTGGAGTAGACTCTGATTCGCCTATAATAGCATGTAAAGGAGACTGTCCATTGCATCTGTGTCCTGGTACAAACTCCTGACCATTCATCAGTCCCATAGTTGCACTCATGATAGACAGTCTTGAACCACAGGTATCATATATTCGATAACCAATAGAAACATTTGGGAGCAAACTTTCACTTCTGTTAATCTCCTCAATGGCAAATATCATGATTTGTGCCAGTCGAAAATCTCTCAGATACACACTGTGAAATTAAACATTAAATGGTGAAAAAACATTATGCATGAAATGCCATTTTATTAATAAGTTGCTCTTGAAATTAATCTTCTCTAATGTTTCAAATATAACAAACCTGGAGCATGATAGTAGCTGAGGTTTTTGCGTAAACTCAAATGAAGGTAATATTTCTATGCTGTGGACAGGAAAAAGTCCTCCAATGATTGTGTCTCCATCCTTGGAAAGCAGTGGATACTGAGGATCTCCCATTATTTGGCAAACAGTGTTTCCTGCCTTCGTATGAAGTTGATGGAAGAGCAGGAGTGTGTAAAGAAAGAGAAGCATCCCAAAAATGTAGCACAACTGTGAGTGCCAAGTACATATGACTTGATACAGTATTAGCACTTTTATAGACATAATTAGTATGGATGAGTGATTGAGAACATAGGCCTACTTAATAATGTCATAAGGCAGGAACATGAATCAGGTCAAGAAGGGGTGGAACAAAGTCAAAGTCAAGCTAATTAGTATGATTTCATATTGTCAGAAGGTAATATATTGTGAATATTAACATGTTAAGCTTCCAGAGATGGGACCAAGTCACACATGTGCAAGTCTCAAGTAAGTCTCAAGTCTTAACCTTCAAGTCTCAAGTAAGTCC
>JAOTRC010032910.1:0-11038 GCA_027497675.1 Cyprinella lutrensis
TCGATCACCAAGGATCACATCACCGACATCACCATCGAGGTTAAGGACGATCAAAACAAACCGGTTCCCTTCACTTATGGAAAAGTCATTGTAAAACTACACTTTAAACCGAAAAATGAATTATCACTATAGAGAAAGTCTGGATTATGTTGCCTACTACCAAAACCAAACCGGCGGCGCTTTACCCGGTTGTGCTGATGGAGGTGTTATGTACGGTAGTGGGTTAGGAGGTGTTTTAGGGGTCTGTTCAGCATGGCCATACCTCTGTTAAAAAGCGGCTTCAACATCACAAAGCCCCACCTAAAATCAGCTGCTAAAAATATAGCATCCAACGTCTTCTCAAATGTATTGAAGCGTTCGCACGACGATGAGGCAAAAGCTCAAGGGGGATCCGGTCTGATGGTCATGGCTCGTATGAGAACGTCCAAACCACCCGGTCGGAGAAGGCGTGGTCAATAGGAGGTGAAAAAGAAGAAGACAACACGTCCAACAAACAAGGGCTCACTCGCTCGTAGAAAGCGTAAGAAGACTGTTAGGCGAAGACCGTCGGTCAAGAGAAGTGCAAAAACCATATTCCGACATGGCTTTACTCCATCGAATGTCGGGAGAGTGCATCAAGTCCGAGTTGGACTTATTTATGGTACTCTGACGCAGACCATCATCGAGAAAAACAGTTATTTAGAACTGGCTCTGTTATCAGCCATTTCGGACTCTGCCCCAATAGAGTTTTTTTATCGCGGGCACCGGCGATTATTATGTCGACCTCAATAACACTATGCTCTATCTACGGGTGAAAATCACAGGACCCGATGGAGCGGAGATCGGACACCCTCCGAAGGTTGGGCCTATCAATTACCTCGGAGCTACTATGTTTTCACAAGTAGACATCATCCTCGGTGATCGTCTCATATCTTAAAGCTCGAACACCTATCCTCATAGATGTTTGATTGAGAGCCTTGTCAACTACAGTAAAGATACGCTACAATCCCTGTTCTCTACATCGCTGTTTCAGCTGGATACAGCCAGTGAAATGGACGACAGTAGCCCAGCCGGTAAGAACAAGGATTGATTAAGAGGGCAACATATACCAGACGGAGCAGGGAGGTGGAGCTGTTCACACCCATACACCCATCACACCATATATTCTTTCAGGAAAAAACTTTTATTGAACTCAATCGATTTAAAGCTACGATTTATTTATAAGAAGAATTCTGTCTGATGAGGAGCGACGATGTGGCTTACAAATTAAATATATTGGCGGCATCCTTTTTTGTCAAGAAGGTGACTATATCACCGCCGGTGAGACTGGCTCATGCGCAGGCGTTACTGTCAGCAACGGCCAAGTACGCAATCGACAGGGTCTGTCTAAAAACATTCTCAATCCCAACAGGGTAACGCATTTTGAATCAGGAAAATCTGTTTTTTGGAACTTTACCCAAGTCTATCATCATCGGTATGGTCGACAACGACGCATTCACTGGATCCTACACAAAAAATCCATTCGCGTTCAAACATTACAATCTGGAGTTCTTAGCCGTCTACGTAGACTCTCAGCAATTCCCCGCAAAACCTTTGCAGCCTAATTTCAAATCCGGACTGGCGACCCGTGAATTTAATCAGTTGGGGATGGTGACTGGGAGACATCTAAAAGACAGAGTGCTCGCTATCAACATTGATGATTTCATCGATGGATATACGCTTTACGCCTTTAACCTCACCCCGGATGAAGACTGCGGACAGCACATTTCACTCATCAAGTCTGGCAATATCAGAGTCGAAGCTCGTTTCAGAGAACCTCTCCCCAATACCGTTAATTTAATAATTTACGCCGTGTTTGATTCTCTCATTGAAATATCTAACCGGAGACAGGTGTTGATCGATTACTACTGAGAGATGAACACGCTACAACTCACAGCTATCATGGATAACATGACGTGCAAAACAAATTTTCTCGGGGTTCTACCGTGCGATCAACTACCGAAAAATCCTGTGAGGAGCTTACCGGCGATGGCTATTGTTAACACCGACCCGGCGGGGCTGCCCGGCGAACATTGGCTAGCCGTTTATTTACCCGAAGAGGGTCCCGCCTGTTTTTTCGACAGCTTCGGCAATCCTCCCGACAGTCCTCGCTTCCCAACCACCATCGAAGCCTTTCTAGCGACCAACCACCCTCAAGTATTATATTCTGATAGACAAATCCAGGATTATTCATCCAATACGTGTGGTCAACACTGCCTGTTTTTTCTATATCATTTAGCTAAAGGTTGTGACTACGCTCGTGTGATGAAGCTATACAGCGATGATTATATCAAAAATGATAAAATGGTTTCCCGCTTCGTGAAGAAATTAAGACCCCATGTATGTGATGATAAAATGTTATCTTGTGTACAAACGTGTATGATCTATCAATAAAAATCTTAAACAATTTATATTTTAATCGTCTTTATTTAATTACAAGATACAATTGTTTAAAAATCCAGCCATTTTTGTGGGTCATCGGTAGCTATTTTAAACACAGAGTCTCTCGGAGAATCGTCGCGCCGATCTTTTCGTCCCTTATTGTTAGGTCTAGTGCTGGTTCTGGCTTGAGACAGATGTTTCCGTACCTTATTATAAGGTGCACCAGGGGGTGTAGTCGGTGAGCTGACACTGCGCTTCTTTAGAGTTTGAATCAGGGTCCTCACCTGATGATTCGGGACTGTGGAAAAAGGGATGTTTAAATCCGCAAAGAACTGTAGAAACTCCGACCAACCTATAGGTCTCCGGTCATGTCGAATATTTTGTGGCGCAGTCACATTTTTTAACAAATCGACCATGTGAGAACCGGGTATGACTTTACCCCTGAACACAAACTCCCCCGATTCATTCCAGCCACTTAGTCCTACGGCTTTAGACATCTTGTCTAATATGTATCTACTGTTTTTCACACTTCTCAAAGGGATATTCTTCAATACTTCCTCCACCACAGCAGCACCGTTTTCACCATTAGCATCAGCCGTTTGTTCATCTTTATGATCGATATCTCTATCGGGTAAAGATAGGGTTAAAACCGAGCTCTCATGATCGCCTTGTTTAACGATGGTCAAAAACCTGTTCAAGGTATTCCCGTAAAGTTTGGCTTTTTCGTAGGGATTCAAATCAGTTCGTAGTAATATATTTCTTATAGCCACGTCCAAATCGTTTTCCACAGACTGCTGAATGTTCTCGCGAACATTTTCACTTCTCAATTTTCCCAACTGATGGTGAGGAACTAAATACATCTTCTCTGCATAATCCATCTTATCGATTCGCTATCAAGCTCGTGAGGAATGGGACGGCGATGGATAGTAACGGTAAAAGGAAGCCTCCCTTCTGGTTGAAGACGCGCTTCTTGGCCTCTATGCCGATTTTTTTATTGGCCACAAATTTGATTTCCGCTCTTCTCTTTTTCAGTTTTTGATACTGCTGTCGATTGACCGGAATCGTGCCGTATAGGATGTTAAGAGCCACTTCACACAGCGACAAAATGAATTCGTCGGACGCCGATTGTAAAATAAGGCGTCGTTGCTTAGGACTGGCTTTATGTAACAGTTTTAACACAGGCAGGTATTTACAAAGTCTGGCTGACATGATTTATCACCCTCTTCTTTTTTTCGGAATATAAACCACTTGACGGTCTGAAAGCAAACCTGTTCTGAGGCGATAGCGTTCCGGAGTTTTCGCTTTATAGTCTATCATTAGGTATCCGAAAGGTTGGTTGACTGCGTCGTGATAACATTCCATAAAGTATTTCGTGTTTCCAGGGTACATCTGACGCGCTAGAAGAGCCACTTGATTGACGTCGCGCGGGTTTTTAAACAAAATCATGTAATTTGCGTTTAAGCTGATGGTACGGCTGGACTTACCCTGCACGAATAAATTTTGGACGATATATATCGCGCTGAGATTCCTGTGGTGACAATATTGTGTGAAAACCCTCTGGAGTTCCAGGTTGGTGCTAGCTTGTTGCATCAAATCATCCACGATGAGAAGATTTGTCTTATGAATCGGAAGTAAATCATCATCATTCAGACTCTCGGGTATCCCTTGCACAAATTTAATGTCGAACATTTTCAGGACATCATCGTACAAAGGTTGCCAACAATCATACAACCATACAATGTTCTCAATTTTCTTGGAGATTATAGTTAAACCTTTTTCCAGCAAAAGTTTCACAAAATAAGACTTTCCAGAATTGGATGGGCCACTTATAACACAACTAAATGGATGTTGAAGTCTGAAATCAAAATCGGATACATCCAGGGACCCCCTGTTCATCATCTGCTCAGAATCCATAAGGAAGCGTGGTGAAATCAGGCAAAAGCCTACGTTTATTATACACCACCTTGAAGTTTTTAACGACTGATTTGTTGTGTAATGTCAGAGTCCTTTTATGCCTCACAATATTTTCGGTATGAGCCAGGATATGACTGCTACTATCCTGTGACGTCACGTACCCATCAACCAGACCAATCAGCGATTCCATATTGATGACTCGGGAATTTTTAGCATTGAGGGTTATCCCCTTAGCTTTCATACACGTCTTACCTTTGGCCGTTTCAAACGAATAAGTCTTTGGTCCACTAGAGCAGAAACAAGATAGGAAATCGTCCTCGTCTACCTCACTCGTCAACTCCCCTAAATGATCGCCTAGAGGTGGTTCCCAGTCACCCTCCCTAGACACAAAGATGACTGAATCCGTATCCGAATATAAAAGTCGTTCGCCGAGCCTATCCATCAATTCGTACAATTCCAGTCTGGCGTACGCCGTCGTAAACGCACCTATAAACACGTTAACGTCGCGCGTCTTGCACACATCGTCTTTGCCTGGTTTATGCTGAACAAGAGCTACGTCGTCCGAGATAAATGAGAAATAGGTCAATGACTCGGTATTGCCAAAAACGATTCCGGTGAAATCATCAGGCTCGCTCACCAACGTCGTTTTCGGTAAGTTCTCTCTAAGGGAGAACCTCCCCCACAAACTGTTCAGAATTAGCTTCGTGATCGCACGCTGAGCCGCGTTGAACTTGATCTGGCTGGGGTCGAGTCGGATACCCTCTTTTTCAAAATACTGGCGAATGTAAGCGTCTTTCTCAGCGTCCGTACGAACATTAGACGGGTAACCGGACGCTTGTTGCTTCAAACGTAAAAACCTTTTCACGTAACCGGCAAACAACGTGTCCGACCGTTGCGGAAAATGCCAAACCTCGGCTATCTTGGCGATCACGTAACCCTTTTCGACGGCTTTTAAAAGCTCGATGCTGACCCAACAACCAGACAGGGCCCGTTCCTGGTCATTGTGGGTACAACTTGTGGTCTGGTTTTGTTCTTGAGCACAGGTTCTACATAGCGGGAACATGAGTTTTCCCTGACATCTGTAAGGGAGAACGGGATGCAGTAATTTGCGGGGTGGGTAGACGGTCGCTTTAATTATTCCGAAGTAATTCTCGATCGGTTGGAAATCTCGGAAAATGATTTGCGGGTGTTCGATCGGATAGCTTTTTGTAGCCTGACAAAAGGGGTAGAGGCTGGTAAAATCGAGGTACCTTATTTTCTCACCTTCGGCCACCTTATGATAGAGTTTATAAGCGTTAGTCCTCCCGCCGAAAAGCGCCTCCCGCGGATTCAATCTCTCGGGAGCATTATAATTGGACATAAATTCAATCACAGAGGGGTCTGTCTTTTTCATTTTGTTCCATCGACATTCCCACATGACCTCGATCTGCAAACCGTACGCCTTACGCAGAATTTCGACTTTATCGTCAAACTGTCTCCTGAGAACCCCATAAGGTAACCCCGACAAGGGGTGACGATGATGGGGTTCGTAGCGACAGGAGTGCCCATGCCACGAACAACCATTAAACTCTAACCCGCGCCTCGCCCCGTCTTGTTCGTAGTAGCCGTCTAAAAAGAACTTACCGACGGATACTTCACCGTGGTTTAGGGCGTGGTGTAAGTCAACGTTTCGAGTCTTTCTGACGTACTCTAACCATTCTATAGAGCTGCTCGAATAACATTTGCTCTGACGGACGTACGCTTTGTTATGGGTGAGAGCCAGCGTATTTTTCTCGAGGAAATGAGTTTTGAAGACCCCCATCGCGCAGCTAGCGATCGTCGTAAAACTGAAAGGATCTACACCCGCACATTGGATGAACGAGCTACGGTATTTCATACATCCCTCTCGTAAAAGGACAACGTCGTTCACCCCATATTCATACAGCTGTCTCCTGAAGTTAAAGAACTTACCCTGAACTGTACTGTACCAAGAATCAAACTTTTGCTGATCCTTATCGCTCATGTTATCGTAGCTGTAGAACTTTTTGTCGGGGTAAGGGCCGAAATAGTTCATATTTTCCCTAGTGTTGAAAAGATGTGGAAAGTAGCCTTTTTCGGTCGTCGTTAGGTCTAACGCCGCGGGCATTTTCGCTAACGCCATCGGAAAAAAAGAATAACTGTCGAGGTATCTTTGCTTAAAAGCGGGGTCGTACATGTACACTAATTTACAACCATTCATGATGACCTCGATCGCAATCCCTAACTTACAAAATTGTTCAAGAATCAGGAAGGAATCAAATTTCGCTGCGTAATGAGCGATGAAGCAGTACCCTTCATATCGCGGCTGTCTGAAGCGTTTGATTAGCTTAGCTATACACCGTGAACCCCAAGCAACATATTTACAGCCCTGAAACGTCATTGCGCATACAAAATTTGCAACGTGTCGACCATTTTCATAACGTGTTTCGAAATCGTAGAAAATGTATTTCTCGCTCAACTCCTTATCTGCTAAGGGTTGTATGAAGCATTGATGCTCCCCTCCATCAGGAATAATTTCCCGACAGTGTTCGCATTTGTCTGGAGCGCACAGGTGTTTTGTTTTCTTAACCGTGTAACGCGTGTTACATAGTTTACAGTATTTTATAAGATTGCAGGCAGGTTTTTGCTGACCGGGTGGAATGGTTTTTTTATGCATTTCGAAGCAATATGACGATTTACAGTAACGCATACAATCTAAACAGTGTACGGTCGTTTTTGGATAGCCGTAACACGCGGGGTCGAAACATATGTTACAGACATGCTTGCAACGATGGTTTAGACGATCCTTGTAACCTTTGTAACAAAATTGGCATACGTATGGCGCACCAATGAAGCCTGTCAGGTTCAATATCATGTAGTAATGACCGTCATCGAGATAGAGGAACACTGTTTTTGGATGGGGCTCGTCACTATTCTTGTAGCTTTCTAGGCTCAATGCGTTTGATCGGTGAAATACGACGATTTTAATGTCTAGCTCGTCTTCAAACGACGCTATGTCGCTAAAACCGATTGGATCTTGGATTGAGAATCCCACCCTGTTTTGGATCGCTGCGGCCAGTTTTTCTAACTCACCGTCGGATTGATGAGGGTTGAGAAAACGGGCCAGACAAATGGAGAAACACAAGTTATTAGAAATATTTGTGGGACAAAATAAACTCGACTTTTTTCGTTTGACTACCTGATCAACAGCAAGATCGGTAAGTTTACGACGACTACCGCCACCGCCATGCCTGTTCTGCACTACAGCAGCCTCTATTTCTACCGCAGTGTCTGATAGTAACTCATCGCCGCTCTGCAGAATTTTTTCAATCTGTTCGAAAAGCAAATTCGGGTCATAATTATTACCGCTGGTTAAAACAGCCCCGACAGGCGTTTGTAGAGTCGGTGCTGAAAGGGTAAAATTGATCACGCTACCTTGACCTCCAAAATCTCTAGCGAAAGTAACGATATCGGTCAACATGTCATGTATGTAACTGTGATAAGCGACCAAATCTGTAGAGTTGATCTCTCTCAGATTCACGGTCCTTCTCAACGTCACACCATTGAACCGCGGTCGTGGTAGAATGTGATACCCGTTAACGAAGCCGCCGCTACGCATCAATCTGTCAATATCGTCGGGGTTTAATCGTTGCTCTCTAGGACGATCACCTTGAGGTAAAATATCAACACTACCTGTAGGGGAAACATTATCGACATTAGGACGATCGTCACTATCGTTATTGTTTAAAACACCTCCGAGTTGCTCGTCCGGATCATCGAAATTTGAATTTTCAAATAATTGAAAAAGCTCAGACTCGGTAGGCCATTGTACGTCGAGATAATCTTCTAAAGAATCCGGAAGCATGCTTATCATTTCAATCTCATTATCATTAGTGTCGGTATGATCATCGATGTTTAAATCAGTAAGGTGATGTACAGCTGGATCGTAAATATTGAGATTTGAATTTACCGCTAATTCGAAAAGATCTAAATCTGTAGTGTGGTGTGATGTTTCTAAAGAATCTGGAAGCATACTTATCATTTCAAGCTCATCGGGAGCCAACTCTGCATCAGATTGGTCTGATTGATGAGGGTCTGTAAAGCTGTGTTCTGAACCATCCATTTTTAATTTCAGACTAACATGCAATAATCACAGTGTATAAAACATGAGACAATAGAAAAACATAAAAATACTAAAACATAGTGTATAAAAGAGTATAAAAATCAAAGAAAATATAAAAATGATTGATAAGCAACATTTTACATTTCCTGAGACATTGCATCTATGATGGCTAACATAATGGTTATCATTTACCTTTGATTATGGAAACGGTAAAAAAGTTCATTGAACATATCGATAATAAAACGATCTTGAATATCAAATCTGTCACGCATCTCTAAGCGGTATGTGCAAAGATCTGCATACGCTGCATCTATTACCGCCCGATTGTGTATTTCTGCATCAATTAACCTAGCGTTTGCCAATGCACTATCTTCACGATAGTGACGGATTTCTAAACGTAAAGAACGATTTTCAGCGTACAATGTTTCAAGGGTATTAATGATCATACGCATCTGAGTGTTATCGTGGGCAGCGTCATCGAACAGTCCTAGTTCTTCCTGGGAATGATGGAATGGCGTATGACCGGCGTTTGAGGTCGATGGCTCGCACGACCAAGAGTTCCGCTCCAAACCGTGGAGGTGAGGCTCGCCGCAGATAGTCACATCATCGGCTTCATCGTCGGCATCATGGTCTGAACCATCCCCTGATAGGGGGGAAAAATAACAATCATCCATAATGATAGAGTATTATTTCAGATTAAATATTAAACATGTTGATAGGCTTACCATAAAAGCTGTTGGGTGTGTTTGGAGGCACTTTATGGTGACTCTTTTTAGTCTTTTTCCTCGGTGGTTCTAATTGTGTAGAGTCAGGGACTGTCTGATCATTGATGGTCACTGAAGAAGAATTAGCAGCACTGTCTTGAGTGCGGATGAATTAGCGTCGTCCTGTTCGCTGTCTTGAGCGGGGGAAGAATTAGCATCGCTGTCTTGAGCGGCGGAATAATTTACGTCGCTTACAGCGTCGTCGTCATGTTCACTGTCTTGAACGGGGGAAGAATTAGGATCGCTCACAGCATCATTGCAGTCTCGCCCCCCGTCTTGAGTGAAATCATGGTAGCTCCCAACATACTCACAATCTTCATCTTCGCTCTCTTGTGTGAGATCGATCAGCGGAGCATCGGGTTGAGCAATGTCTAAAATAAATAAATAAAAACATTACATTTGAAGGTAGTTCTCTTTCTCACCATTGTTACCGCAGAGTAGATTGAACCCTCAACAGTAGCTGTGAATTAAAAATAATTATCAAATTTAGAATGATATAGTAATTAAAGATTAAAATATTAATTATATTTTAAAATTAGTAATTGTATTAAAATAAAAACTTAAAATTAAAACGATAATTAACCATTTGAATTAAAAATAATAATTGGATTAAAAATAAAATAATAATTAAAATAATTACAATTAGTAATTGTATTAAAACATTTGAAATAAAATAAATAAATAAATCATTTAATTATAGGGAATAGAAAAAACACTCACATGAAATAGTTCTATCTATCGCATTGAGTGCAGTGTCCACAGCCTCAGAGACCAACAGCCGGATATTGAAGTCTGTGGAGTAAAAAACTGTTATGGCTTAGACCGTTTTTGGTGAGAGCTTTTATGAGAAGGAAAGGAAACGTAACCAGACACACGCACACACAGACACACACACATTTCAGTGCTACTAACCTCCCTATGAAGACTGTATGTTGTTTTTACTAATGAACGCCTGGGGGCAGCATTTATCTAGAAAACGGAAGTCGTGACCACTACGGTCCATTGGGGGAGCCATCACAACCGAACCACCAAAACTCCGCCCGGCACATTTCTAAATAAAGTATGAAATAATCTCTATTAATCCGGTATTGACTTTTCAAAAACATATAAACAAACGAATAAGAAAATGTCGCTAGGATCATCGATGCGTAAATGTGTGTGCTTGTAAATGTGAATGAAATGGACTCCTATTTTATTTATTTAAAATGGATGTGTGAATCGCTCAAGAGTAAGTTTAAAAAAACTTTTTTAAAAGACTGCACTACTTGGTCAATGACTTTGGTAGGGTGACCAACAGTCCTGTTTTCCCGACATGTCCTGTTTTCCACGTCCGGTCCTGGCCGTCCTGGCTGTTGTTGTTTTTTTTTTCTAAAGTGCATGAAACATGTCCTGTTTTTTTTTTTTTTTTTTTAACTGCTTTACAGCAAAATATAGATTGACAAACAATTGAGGGTGAGGAAGAAAAATTGGATAAAGAGGAAGAACACTAAAGATATAAATATATTTTGTTAATTCGTTTTTATAAGTTTTTGAGAGCTATTTGGAGGCATTTCTTTTAGTATTATTTATATATTTATTTTTCTAATAGGCCTACAAAAGAAACATTATTTCTATCATTATTTCATTCATTATTTTTGTTGTATAATTATTTTTTGTTAATAAATTAAGTTATATGTTATAATTCAAGATGTATATTTAAATGCTGCGTGCGTGTCTTGTGTTTTGATGCGCGTGCGCGTAAACATTCCAGTCGAAAAATCTCCGTAGGGCGAAGGGGTAGGGCTACATAGCCCTCGAAACGGAGATTTTTCAGAGGCACACTCCAAACGGAGGGCTAAGA